>VYZW01061485.1:0-182191 GCA_013401315.1 Balaeniceps rex | reverse complement strand
ATTTCCTAGTTTTAGGTATTAGTGTTCAGGCAGTTGATTTTACAAGATTAGCCTTGGCTAACCTTTTTAGCCTTTTTAGATTCCCTTTGGAAGTCACAAAAAGATCTGCCTTCAGGAATGGTTTTATCTTAAAGGGTTCTGACCATCTATACAGCAGAAAATTCAGGCTAATTCTTGTTCACTTTATAGCCAGTTCATGGTGGGTGTAGTTTGTTTCAGCCTGGACAGTGCAGTCGTAAGTTCCTCACAGCTTTTAATAAGGGTGAACATAAAAAAGAAACCCTTGAAATTATGCAATTTTTCTTAATAGTAGTGGGATCCTTAGCTGAGGGTGCTGGAGGTCTTTAAGTACCTGTGGTTTTAAATTCAAACAATGTGCACTAGGGATGGAGCAATAAAGTGTCTCAGATACATTGATTCTTCTGTTTATCATGTTCCCCATGGTCCTGGCCAGTTACCCAAATAAGTCAGTTCCCAAATTATGGAAGAGCTCAGCTTTGCTTTAACTGCCTACTTTATTTTAACTGTCTGCAGAAGGCCCCACCAATTGTTCTGCCGTGTGGTAGAGGCATTTGCAATATCTCTCCTAAGGCTACCCGTGAACAAAGAGGTAAAGGGAGAAATCACAGTCCCATTCAGTCAACAGAAGTTATCCCAGTGGTTTCTCAGGGGTCTGGATGACCCCCCCCTGCCCCAAGATGGCCTCATTGCCTGGCAGTGAGGAAGATATAAATTGCAAAAGACAAATGAGTGGAAGGACCAAAAAACGCCTGACATGAAATGAGGTGAGACTCATTCATGTTCCAGGGACTGCCTGCCTATGGGGCTTATAGAAGAACAGACTGAAAAGGCACCTTCCTTAGACTCCCTGTATGGTATCCTGTTCCAGTGAGTGGAGCTGCTGGAGAGCTGCTCCAAGAAACCCCTTCCAGTCACCAGGGGCTCAAATGAGGAGCTTCAGAGAATCCTTCCAGAGAGAAACAGCTGTTGTCTGTTCCCTTGGTTACGTCTCCATTTGCTCCTTGCATTTGCCAGGAGATGGTTATGGGTGCTCTGACCAACAGAGAGCATCCAGCCCATCCTTCTGGATGGAGGGACTGTGCCACCTCTTGATGTAGTGCTCTAGCAAAGACAGACGGAGAGGATGAGCTGCACATGTGCTGCTGACTTCTTTCTTGTTTAAGAATCACTTGACCAGACTTTCTTATCCTCACAAGTCCTCTAAGAGTGAACTAAATAAAACTATTTGAAGGGAATTTTAGCACCGAAGAAATTCCAGTCCCTTTAGAATAACTCCTGCACCTTAATTTTGTCTCCTAGTTCATTTATAGCTTTCCTGTCAGGCTACCCTTTGGCTGAGGCAGAGGGAGATTTACTGCTGGCACTGTTACAGCCCAATGGGCTGATTCCGTTGATACTGAAGTTTGGTAAAAACAGTTCTTATATCAGTGCTTGTAAACAATTAAACAGTTAAATCACTTCACTGCCTAAGACACTACGGTTGTAGAGTAAGTGTATCACACTAGAGCTGAGAGGAGATACCTACATATTACAAATCAGGCAGGGAGATACCTACATATTACAAACCTGCTGTTCCTCTTGATCTTTGGCTGCTGGACCCCCATGTAAAAGTTTTTGCTTGCACTTCTTATGCTTTAGCTTTCTTGATTTTGTATGCTACAGTTACGGGTGGAGCCTTTTGGAAGTCGTGTATTTTGTCAGCATGTATGAGGTATGCATTTTATCAGGAGTTTCACTTTTGTAGCTGGTCATTACACAGCTGATGATCTGCATGGATTGCTGGCTGGGTTTTGACTGCTTAACAATTATTTATCAATCAAGCCTTTGGGAAATTAACAACTGTGTTTACTCCTTATGGTATTTTGTTTGACCATTGTGCTCAGAGGACCAAAGCAAGAGGCTGTTTTGATTCAGAGCAGAAATTGCCGTGGCCTGTAAAGACTCCTCTAGCTATGCTAACTTTTCCTTTGCCATCTCTGCTATATCTTTTAGAGATATGATGTGTCACAGCCTTCTTTCCATTTCCTTCACATATTCACTTTCCAAAGGCAGCTACCTCTTGGAGTCACAAGACTATCTGTTAAAAGGGCTCTCTCAAAATCTTTCAACAGCTTTGACGGGAACACAGTTGGGCGTACACAGCATGCTGTGTCTTTTGATAAGGTCAAACAATCCAGGGAGAAAACATACTGAACTATTTCCTAGTGAAATAGTCACCAAAAAAGAGTTGTGGTATACGTTCACAGATTGCAAAACTTCTTCAGTTTCTTGGAAGCAAATGTGAATATAATATTTTTAAAGCCGTTAGATTTTCCAGTTTCTGATGATTGAGCATAGGGGATGCTCAGTCTCAGTCTTGGGGGATGGGAATGAAAAGGAACCAGAGCTGAATGTGAAAAATGTTACTATCCCATGAAAATTTCTGAGCTCTTGAGGAAGCAAACCATCCTGTCACAGATCAAAAGCATTTTTTTTCCCAAACTAAAATCAAGTTCTTTTAATTTTGATAATTGCAAATTGCTTTTAATTTAGACATTTGAAAACATGCTGTAAAATTAATTAACTTGCATGGTGAACTGAAAAATCACATTATAAAAAGACAGTTCTTATTTCGGTAACATTGAAACTTTTATGGAAAACTCTTCCTAAAAGAGAAATTCATCAAAGTTGATCCTTTCCTGCAGAAAGTTTTATTTTGCAAGAATGCATTTTCTCACAAAACAAAAAGCAGTTCAGAAATTCCCAAAATGTTACTGATGTTTTCTTCTCATTCCAGAGTTGAAGATGATTTAGAGAAACTCTTGAAAGTAACCTCCAAACCAAAACCTAAGGTACCATCAAAACCGCCATTGCCTCGGAAGCCAGCAGTTGCCCCCAGGAACACTAATTCGTCTCCACTGGCAAAGCCAAAGGAAAATACGATTCAGACAATGACTGAAGTGGACATTCTCCAGTATATCCAGGAAAATGAATCTATCAACAACCAAGATACAAGTCTTTTTTGAACATACCTATTTTTAAAATGTAATGATGGCTTCTTGACCTAGATTCCCAGTGAGATCAAGTGACGGTAGCAAGAATTGACTGGATCTCTTTACTGTCACAGGGCTCATTTTTGTCCCATCATATAGAGAGCAGCAAGTTTGACTAGCAGAGGCTCAACATGATGTTTTCAAAACAGTGCAGTTGTGGTATAATGTTGCCTTAGATTTTCAGGGTTTTACAGGGAATGTGGACAATGACATAGCACTACAGATTGTCTACTACTATTTTAGTATCAACATAGTACAGTTTTGGCCCGTTTAGTCCTGACTGAAAATGGTGAGCGTGTTGCACACATGGCAGCTGTGAATAGCGTCCAACAAATGGTCTGAGGCAGGACAGGATGCTGTTCCTGTCATTTTAGACAGTGTATTTCAGCTTATTGGAAAGGTCATTTTCCTTTTATCCTGTGCATTTTTGTAGCAGCCCTTTCCTCCCTGACTGGTATTTCAGTAATTTATAACCAGGAACTGCTAAGTATAGGTAACAGTTCCTCTGTAGTTCAGAGAAACACTGAAATCCCAGCTAAGCCTGACAATCTGCTGCCTTTGTTGTTGTGCAAATGCCAGCTTGTAAGAGAACTTGTAGGGCTGCAAACACTAGCCGCTATGCACCTCTGGCCCCTGGGGAGAATAGCAAATACTAAGATGACTAAGGGTGCAGCTCCAGACATATGCGGAGGTTGCAGCGTGTAGGAGGTTTGGATGCTCAAGATTCACAAGGGCTAATTTTTTCCAGCCAAGTCTTCCTGGGCTTCTGCTGTAGTTAGTGGTGAGAAAGAGATTTCTCCAGGAGGTGATCCAGTGCAGATGTCCTAAAGGAGGAACTCTGAATTGCTCTCTGGAGTTACTCTCTCTTTCTCCTTCCTTAAAGAAGAAGCCATGGTGATTAATTCCACTAAACTAAAATGAGGGTTTTGATAAAACAGTTCATTACTGTGGCAATGGTTAAAACAAAGGAGTACAAACTTGGGATTATCCAGAGGAAAAAAGGGGAAGAAAATATACTGGAGAAATTTTAATATGCAGGAAAAGAAAAACATGGTAGAACATGCCAGACTACCCCTCTTCTTCCCCGCCTCAGGCACTCTGGTTGAACATGCTGAATTTACAGTTAATGTTGGTTGATACCTGCTGTGATGTAGAAAGAGATTTCTGAACTCATTCTGCCTGTGTTCTATCCAGATGTGAAGACAAGCTCCCCAGAGGGAAAATATTAATATATTTAAGCCATATCACTATCCCCAAATTTGTATTTCTAATATAGAACAAAATAAATAGAAAGCAATATATATATTTTTAAAAATGGAATTATCTCTATTAGTATTTCCTTTTTAAGCCAATGGAAAATACAATAAAGGTATTTTGGTTTGATGGGACAGATAAAACGTAACCATTGGCTCTCGTCTATGTACAGTATGTTTCTGTATAATAAAACATTTTGCTAACCTGCAGGTGTTATTGTTGTTCTCTAGGTTGTACAGTAGCAGCAAATCGGAGTTAAAGGATGGATTCCATTTAAGACATGAGGAGCGTTACATGGTGTTCAAGTGCATGCTCAGCTAAAACCCTGTGTAAATAAGTATGAAACCAAGAATGTAGCTGTGCTTGTATTTCCTTTGAGAGCAGCTAAAGGTAAAACTATATATGGGCAAAGGTAGTACCTGGTCCTGTCCTCACAGTGTCCTGGTGCAATTAGGAATCTTGTTTATCCCATCCTGCAAAAGGGCAACAGAAGCACTGAGGAGAAAATGACTTGCTAGAGAGCAGGCAGAGAAGAGCAGGCAGGAGAAATTAATTCAGGACAGCCTTCCTGTTGCACTACCTGGTGTCAGGAACAACCACTGTATATTTGTGGTGGGTTGACCCTGGCTGGATGCCAAGGGCCCACCAAAGCCACTCTATCACTCCCCTCCTCAGCTGGACAAGGGAGAGAAAATATAACGAAAAGCTCGTGGGTCGAGATAAGGACAGGGAGAGATCACTCACCAATTACCATCACGGGCAAAAGAGATTCGACTCAGGGAAATTAATTTAATTTATTGCCAATCAAATCAGAGTAGGGTAATGAGAAATAAAAACTAAGTCTTAGAACACCTTCCCCCCACCCCTCCCTTCTTCCCGGGCTCAATTCACTCCCGATTTCTCTACCTCCCCTCCCCCAAGCAGTGCAGAAGGATGGGGAATGGGGGTTGTGGTCAGTTCACCACACGTTGTCTCTGCTGCTCCTTCCTCCTCAGGGGAGGACTCCTCACACTCTTCCCCGGCTCCAGCGTGGGGTCCCTCCCATGAGAGACAGTCCTCCATGAACGTCTCCAACGTGGGTCCTTCCCACGGGCTGCAGTTCTTCATGAACTGCTCCAGCGTGGGTCCCTTCCACGGGGTGCAGTCCTTCAGGAGCAGACTGCTCCAGCGTGGGTCCCCCATGGGGTCACAAGTCCTGCCAGCGAACCTGCTTCAGCGTGGGCTCCTCTGTCCACAGGTCCACAGGTCCTGCCAGGAGCCTGCTCCTGCACAGGCTCTCCACAGGGTCACAGCCTCCTTTGGGCACATCCGCCTGCTCTGGTGTGGGGTCCTCCACAGGCTGCAGGTGGATATCTGCTCCACCGTGGACCTCCATGGTCTGCAGGGGGACAGCCTGCCTCACCATGGTCTTCACTGCAGGCTGCAGGGGAATCTCTGCTCCAGTGCCTGGAGCACCTCCTCCCCCTCCTTCTTCACTGACCTTAGTGTCTGCAGAGTTGTTCCTCTCATGTATTCTCACTCCTCTCTCTGGCTGCAGTTGTGCAGGTTTTTTTCCCCCTGCCTTTCTTAAATATCTTATCCCAGAGGTGCTGCCGCTGTCACTGATGGGCTTGACCTTGGCCAGCGGCAGGTCCATCTTGGAGCCAGCTGGCGTTGGCTTTGTCGGACACAGGGGAAGCTTCCAGCAGCTTCTCAGAGAAGCCACCCCTGTAGCCCCTCCCCCAAAACCTTGCCACGCAAACCCAATACAATATTTAACTGACAGTTGAGGAATCTTGATCTTCACTTGAATCTTGATTCTCCACAGTGCTGAACAGCACTATTTGGGGAGACTGCTTGCATTTCTGTATTTTTGGCCTACAGCCCACCACATGGCCTGAACACTGCTAAAACTACCATATTGAGGGCCATGGATTGAATGACCAGTAGACTGAGTGCAGATCTTCACCCTTAGTGGGGGATCAACAAAGGAAAAGGATTAAGATTTCTTGAAGTAAATTAGAGAAATCATAGAAGAACAGAGCTGGCAGCAGCCTGGCAGCTGGCAGACCAGTTTGTCCACCATCCTGCCCTAAGCAGGAACAGTTCTTACTGGCCAAAGGACAAAGTGTTACTGATGTGAGGCTGCAACTGGAAGAGTAGGCAGATGCCAGAGCAGAACATGGTGGCTGAACACTGTTAGGCTGGAGAGATACCTGAGCATGAGCACTGAATTATTCTTGCAGTGGCAGTAATTATGCCTGTGTTATCTCTCATAGACGTTTTTCTAACCTGTCCTTAAAAGTTTGTCTGGCTGGAGAGCAGCACTGGAGATGTCATAGCCTCCCTGGATGTGCCATTACAATTCTTTGCCATCCTATCAGAAATGTTTTCCTACTGTTTGACATAACTGTTCCTTCCTGCAGCTGAAGCTCATTACTTCTAATTCTCATCACCACAGAAAGAGAACAAAGTATATTCCTTTCAGTCTTTTTTCTAGACTGAACAACTCTGCCCAGTAAGGGCGGCAGCAAGACAGGTCAGGACATCACTACGGTACCTGCTTCTCATGACTTGGTGTGCCCTAGATGAATGTTGTCATCTTGCATTGGATTTCTCCCATTTTTAGAAGAATTGCTACATGTGCACATACCAATTTACCAGGGGCAATAAAGGATGCCAGCATCCCACACCCTTTCATTAACACCACCTGGTGCAGTGACACAGTGTGCAGCCTTTGTTACAGCTGGGATTATGTTTTTCTTTCACCGTTCCTCATAGCAATGTCGTCTGTCTACCTTCCACCACCTCTAAGAGCTCCACTCGGAAATGGGTCATGCTTTTGCAAAGCAGTGGGAGGGCAGATGTTATATATTACCACCATAACCATGGGAACATTCCCAGTAATACTGAGGTAACAACAGTATAGCTGTATCCATTTTGAATGGCCAAGGAATAGTTTCCCCCCCCAGCCCTCCCTTAAATTGTGAAATTACCTAAACAACACGGGGAAGGAAGAGCTGTTAATTGTTTCCTGTGCTAGATTTTTAAGATGATTTTAAGGTCAATGTTTTACTTCAGAGAACATCTATCTTTCCTGTCAAGGAACTAACATAAAAGCATCCTTCATAAATCCCAGTGTTACGCATTTGTTTTACAATGCAAATGTCTAGCTGCAGTAATATTTATAGGCACTTAGAGGTGAGTTACAGTCCTTGAATAAATTATATATAATGAATCATTATTATACAAGAGAAGAATGTCAGACAAACGTAGCCCAGAAAAATTGAACATATTATTTGAAATGACATAGGGAAACCACAGAACGTACTTTGCATCCTGCCAGACCAGAACTTTTTTTTTTCATACATCACTTCTAGTGGCAGCTATTTTATTAGCCTAGTCTTGACAACTCTTGAAATTCAATTACGGACTCTAATGTAGTTCTTGGCTGACAGGCATCACCTTTCGACATTAGTAATAGCTAGCTCATCAGAAGACTTGAAAAGCAAGAGAGTTCTATTTAAACCCTTACAAAAGGTGTTTTCTTTAGTGATTAGAACTCATAATAGGTATCTCTATTGCTTTAGAAGCTGCTTCTTGTTTTGCATAACCTTCTGCTTGTTATGTGGTACAGGACTAATTAACAAGTAACACTATGTACTTCAATATTTGGGTCACAGTTAAAATACTGATTTCGCCAAGCTGGGTATTTCACAGATGACCTATGAGTCATCTGCTCAGGTCTGTTATGTTGCTAAATTTTTAGGAAAGCTAATTCCCACATAGCGTTTAAGGCCTAGTTCTGTCAGTGACAATTTGGGTTGGGTCTAAAAAAAATATTAATTGAAACTGGTATTTCTGCTAATCTTTGCCCAGATGCTAGCTTCTGCAAAGAAGCTGAGCTTGCTACAGCAGAATACACAAGTCAGCCTGTGATTTAAGGTCATGAAAATCCAGCACGCTCATAGGACACTAAGGCATTAGCTAATAAAAGGAGACTGTAAATGACCAATCCCTGTGGTTGTTAGATTTATATAGAGTACAAGAAAGCACTGGTATTTCACTTAAAAATGTGACTGTCACTAATGTCACCAAGGATTCTTGAATCTTTGTGTGTGTGTGCATCATCCATGTTTCTTATTGATCAATGTGATCACACATTTTTGACAGTTTCTTTCTGTACGTCAAGAAGAGAGAGGGGTTTTACTGTGAGGTTTTATCTATATTCTTACTTTTCATCTCAACAGCAATAACAGGACTGAATAAAGTAATTCAGTTGCTTTCTGTATTGCACCCATTCCTTCCTTGATTCATCTTTAAACCCTTCTGATCCAATTTTTTCAGCCCTCACCATATTACTGATCTTCCTTTATAGCTTTCTGCATACTACTGTTACTTAATGTCATGCATTGAACCTAATGAAGAATTAAAGTGAAGGGAAATCATGTGCCTGTGTTTCTAGAGAACCATCTGTAGGGTACACTGCTTTGAAGAAAATACTGTCAGTGAAAGGTGATGATGATAAATTAAATTAATAGTCAAATTAAGTGCTGCTGTGGGAGTTCAGAAGTCAATGGAGCAGCTTAAAGGATTGATTAGTCATAGATATTTAGGGACTAAGTTTTATGCATACCAGGATGTTGTGGATGCTAAAAATTTATATGGGGTCAAGGAGACACTGGTTAGACTCATGAAAGAGAAATCTATCAAGGGTTATTAAAGACATGGCTTAGAGCTTGGGAAGTCCTTGAGCTACAAGTTGCTGGAAACGAGGAGAATATTCAATGAGCAAATATTTTCATATTTCCCTATAATCATCTGCTTTTGGCTGTTGTGAAAAATACTATACTGGGCTAACCCAAAACAGACTGAATGAGTCACTTGGTGAGGATTTGATGACTGAAAGAACAGAACATCCTCAGTACTTTAGCATCCTGCTTCCCAGCACCCTCAATAAGATCTGTCCGCTGGCCTTATAACAACAAAGCCATTTCTCCTGTTTACTCAGGAGAGACTCCTGAAGTCAGTGGAAATTTTGATTTGCAATATATACTTTCTCAAAAGCCACTTTTGACATGTATATGTTATGTTTGCAGTGAGCAGTAAAAGTCCTATTGATATCAGAGGAAGATTTCAACTGTTCTTGAATGCTCCTCCAGGTCTCACCTTTAACAGTAAGATTAGTAGATACTATGATTTGCCTAGGAAGTCAGATGTAAAAGATTTGCCAAGGGTAACTAGGCAACAAATGGCATCATCAAAACACCCAGCAAATTTCAGTGGAATAACCCCTAAATAGACCATCTGATGTTATGTTACGCTCTTTTTCAGTGAGGTGCTCAGGAACCTCAGAGTTTGAAGTCATCACCAAACACAAAAAGCCGTAACAGCCCACTGCCCCTGCCGCATTAACAGCCACCATGGTTTGTTACCTCAAGTATAATGTTTGTTTGTTACCTCAAGTATAATGTTTTTATTATCAAGTACCTAGGAATGATAGTATCAAATTTGAAGGTTTGGAGCTCTTAAAGACACGGGGAAGCAGTGTGGCCTGTGTGCCATCTTAACGTGGGAGTTTCAGTTACTCAGTCAAATCAGGATGATGTATGAAAACCATCATTTTGTTGTTTTTTGGTAAAAAAGAATGCAAGCAAGTCTCTCCTTGAACTCATTAAATACTCTCCGAATGTGATTTAGCCATTTTCTGCCAAAGGCAATGTTTCTGTGCCATTTATGTCACTGAAGGGTTGCTTCCTGCGACTGCCGGGAGAGTCGCAGAGTCAATCTGATGTGTCAAAATCCCATGCAGATAATTCGAAGCCTGTGATGCTGATGCTTGGGAGAGGATGTGAAGGAATAGGGTGTAACATCACTGTTCAAGCCTGGTTGACTTGGAGAGCACCACTGAGAACGGGGGAGAGAGGACAGAATGAAAGAAGGCGTCCGCCTGATTTATACACAGAGCTCCACAGCCTCTCACTTCCCTTGAAAGATTGGGGCTGTAGAGCTGAAACAAACAATTTGTTAATGGTTCTTTGGTGAGATAAGTGCCATGGTTTTTCAAATTAACATAAAAGCAAACAAAATAAAATTACAAAATTCTTGGTGTATTTATTGAGCACTTTTCTTACTTCTCTGCTAATTTCTCTGGTTTTTAAGTTCATCCAGGGAATTTGTGCTAATGATTGCAAACTTCTCAGATTATTTTGTTGGTAATAATAATTTAAGGCCACTGATTTCACGTCAGAGGAGCTTATAGAAATGGTTCAGTTTGATAATGACCAGGTATGTTAACAAGTTCTTACCATGAACAAAAATAATAATTTCTTTACTTTGAATGCTGAGAAGCACAGCCACCCGGTGCTTTCTCCCCTTATGCAATCAAATCTGCAGGCTCCTATGATTTGTTTTCCTGCTTATGCCTTCCTGTGTCTTGACCTTTAATAGTTTACATATTTAATCTTGTGTACAGTCCGTGAAAGGAATTTTTTGATTCCAGAACTGCTGGCTAATTATAGTTGCAAAGCCTTACCTAAAAAGAAAACCTAATTCTACATAGAATGATGTGGAAAATTCATCTTTTTCATGAGGAATGAAAAAGAAATCTGGGGCTCTCTTCATCAGTGGTTTAGTTTAGCTCAAGGGAGCACTTTCATAGCAGATCTCCCGATCGGCTCCACCTGCCATGCGCTGGTTCCCATCACAGAGCTGCCATGGAGCAAAAACCAGACACTTGGGTCCAGAGGACCCAACTAGAAGTAGAAATAACTTGCCCCAGATGTGTACCCACTGTGTGGGCAGTGGGTACTCACCACCAGCTGTTCCACTTTGCAAATCCTCTCCTTTTGTGCTGCCACACTTGCTGATGTCATCAGTGCATGTTTGGTGGTAAATTGAGCCCAAAATCCAGCTGACCTCAGCCTGTTTCCTTCCACCTTTGCAGTAAGGGTTTGTACTGAGTGAGCAAACGGAGAAAGGGGCAAAATCACAGGGAGGTTCAGGTGTCCCCTGGTCTGCAGATGCTGGAGTGGATTTCGCAATACCCGGTTGGGTACCCTTAATATAGCAGCTCAGTCTGCTCATCTGTCTCTGCTCTCTAGACTGTTAATGAGTTTTGCATTAAGCAAACATTGGCTGAACTAAAGGGACAATGTTTTATTGTGTGGGAGTGGCAGGGGGAGAAAACAAACTCCTACATCTCCTGCTTCCAAGTAGATGTCCTTATTACTTGCTATAAAATCGCTGTTTCTTCTTGTAGGAATCCTATTTCTTTCCAGTTTCAGCAGGGAAGGTAAAGCATAATTTTGGCACTGCCTTGCTTCATGTTTGCTGGAGAAGTGGGAGATGGAGGTTCAAAAGACCCTGAGGCTGAGAAAGGCAAAAGGTCTACATTTCTCCCCTCCTGGGTCAGTACTTTAGGCAGTGTACCAGAAAAAAAAGTTAGAAGAAATAAAAATTTCCTTAAGCAGCAAGACAGGAGACTGTCTGTCCCAAGCCTGGCTCAAAAAATAGTAACTGAGGGTCACTGAGATGCTGTTGCTTCCTCCCATGTCCAAGCTATTACCACGCAAACCAGGCTGGATCGGGTGGCAGGGTGTTGGTACAGCTGTGCCTGGAGCAGCGCTTTTGGCTAAGGCTGACAAGCAACAAGGTTATAGGGAACAGTGTTGCGCTTGCTAGATTTACCAGCTCCAGTTTTCCCATATTTGCAAGTCTGTGCATGACGACTCTGTTTTGCAGAGTAGTCATGAGCTGACCCATTTCCTTTTAATGCAGTAATTACCAGACTGCCTGCCTTCCCCTTCGAGGTATTGACTACAGTGGCTCATCCAGTAATTACTGTGGATGAAATCTGTAATGTCTACATTTGCCACAGCTTTTTTAATCCATTTCTGTTTCTGTTACTTTTTGTTTTTTCTTGATTTTTCTTTTTTTTTTCCTTTTTCCTTTTTCCTTTTTTTTTCTCTTTTTCCCACTTGACCTGCAGATTTACCAGCTTTGAAAATCATGGGTTTTTTTTGGCTTAGCCATATGATAAGAAGAGAAAGAGAAAAACTGGGAGTTTAGTGGAAAAAATAAAGCTGTTTCCCTAGAGCCATGTTTGAATAACAAATCCCATTTAATTCTACCAGAGATCCACACAGGGAATTACACAGCGCAAGATTAGAAAACTGTAAGAAATGCCAGGATAGCAGGTATCATAGAATCATAGAATGCTTTGGGTTAGAAGGGACCTTTAGAAGTCATCTAGTCCAACCCCCCTGCAGGTGAGCAGGGACATCTTTAACTAGATCAGGTTGCTCAGAGCCCCGTCCAACCTGACCTTGAATGTTCCTAGGGATGGGGCCTCCACTACCTCTCTGGGCAACCTGGTCCAGTGCTTCACCACCCTCACTGTAAAAAATTTCTTCCTTATATCTAGCCTAAATCTCCCCTCCTTTAGTTTAAAACCATTACTCCTTGTCCTGTCACAACAGGCCTTGCTAAAAAGCCTGTCCTCATCTTTCCTGTAGGCCCCCTTTAAGTATTAAAAGGCCGCAAGAAGGTCTCCCCGCAGCCTTCTCTTCTCCAGGCTGAACAACCCCAACTCCCTCAGCCTGTCCTCGTAGGAGAGGTGCTCCAGCCCTCGGATCATTTTTGTGGCCCTCTTCTGGACCCGCTCCAACAGGTCCATGTCCTTCTTGTGCTGAGGGCTCCAGAGCTGGACGCAGTACTCCAGGTGGGGTCTCACCAGAGCAGAGTAGAGGGGCAGAGTCACCTCCCTCGACCTGCTGGCCACGCTTCTTTTGATGCAGCCCAGGATACGGTTGGCCGCCTGGGCTGCAAGCGCACACTGCTGGCTCATGTCCAGCTTTTCATCCATATCATTGATTTAATCCGTATCATTGTTGTCTGCTGTCTCGCCTTGCTGTGAAGGCTGTGCTGTTTGGCAGGGACACTTCAAAATGTGCTGGACAAGAGTGACAAAGCGAGCACAGCACCGTGTCCCTGCCCAGGGGCTGGGGTATTCACCTGTGTGCAACTGTCAGAGACCTGCTGCCTCCCTTTCCTTTTCCTGCAGCTATTTTAATAATAGCCACTTCATGAAAACAATATTCAGTTATTTTAGACACTTCGGTAGAGACTGGGATTTAAGACTTTGGAGTCATTTATAGGCTCTGTGTTTCTCTCTGTCTGATAATATGTATGTATATAGTACATATGAGAACATGGAAAAAACGGAGAGGCTTATTAATCTTCCCACAGTTAAACAGGGACTCTGTAGCAGAGCCAGCAAAAGATTCGTCTGGTTTCCTAACTTGGCCATGAACCTCAAGGCTAAACTAAAAATACAAACAAAACAATCTTGTGGGTTAAGGTATTTTCTGATTTGTTTTCGCTTTTTCGTGATGTGCATAAGAATGACCTGAAATATTCTCCCTCTGAAAATTTTTTCCTGCCTTTTCTCTGTTTTGTTAGAAATTGAGGAAGATGCTTTGACTGCTGGACAGCCGGTGAACTGGTGACATTGCAACAGATGAAAGGGAGGGAAAACTAGCAATAGGACAGGATATTTTCGTATCACAAGTTTTAATTTCTTTTCCAGTTGAATTCCTGTTTCATTTTAAAATGTCTAACAATGTTTGTGAGAAAAACAATGTTTGTTAAGATCGCTAATGAGTTTTCCCAATACTAAGGGTGTGAGAATCTGGGTTTCCTCCTATTTTTTCCCAATAAAATATAAGAAGGAAATGAATGACCTTTAAAAATAAAAGAGGAAAAGCTTAACTGTCTTCTTTATTATGTCAGCAAAATAGGCCCAAACTGCAAATTCCTTTAAAAGACACCTTTCTCTTCCCCGTCCCGTCTCCAGTCCCTGAACCCGCCACAGTTCAGTCACTGCAGACTACTCAGAATCGGTGTGAATAAGGCATTTACTGGATTTGTGTCAGAACACCGTAAGACAGAACTTTTTAAAGGGAAACTTTTTTTAAATCGTAGTCAACTTGTCACAGCAAAAACCACAAATGCCTTCAGAGGCATAAAAACTAGAAAGCCGTCTGTGTGGCTTTTCCCAGGATTAAGCACGAGGACTATAGCCTTTGTGGTTTCCTAAAAAAAATAGGTACCAGATACAAAAATGGGATAGGACCCTTTTTTTTCCAGGGTTTTGCATGGCTTCCTAGAACCGGGGCTGCTCTCTGAACAAAACAAAAAAACGCTGACTGCCCCTTCAGCACGGGCACGGGTGTAACCATGCCTGAAATGGAAATGGTATCAGCCGCCACAGAGGCTGAGTCGAATATTCTCTTGTTGCAGCCTGAAAGCAATGTCCTGACAGCAGTCCCGATTCTTAGAAACACAGTTCTGAAAATACTTAAAGAGTGATGAAATGCTGACTAACGAGCAGTTACGTAGGAGCGTGACTGTGCACATCACGATCAGAGAAAGCAAGGTCAGTGATCTAACACAGAAGCTTTCAGGTCATGGAAGCACGGCGGGCTGATGGCACGGGGCTTTCTGCCGTCGCTGCACCTTGTTACGTGGCTGTGTAGGGCAGGGGACTTGCAGGGAGAGTGAGAAGTGAGATTCTGGAGTATGAATAAAAGCATAGTTTGCTGGGATCTGAGCTGTTTCTAACCATTGGAGGCTTCCTGTTATTCTTTCCTTATTGATTACACTTCGCAAATGAGACCATAATCCCCTTTGGCACCTGGTTAAACCAATAGGAACGTGATTGCTATTAGTATTAAGTGGCAAATTGTTCCTGCTGCAGATAAATATGCCTAGCCATTTCCTTTATAGGGTACTGGGTTTAGTTCCTTAAACTTTGCCAGATTTTGATTGCTCAGGATAACATTTCACATGCTCGGTTATTTGGCTCCAGCTGAGATATTAAGAAAGCTTCAGCTCAAACGGTTCCAGCGGTCTTCGGATGAGGAAGTTGTAGAAAATTCTTCTTTTAGTCCATATATTTTTTTCTTAAAACTGCGTGGATGAGAAGGCTTTATAATCCCGTGTCTTGAAAGAAGGGTTTGGGAATCGGCGTAGAAATCACTTGGACGTCAGAGTTGTGCCTTTTGCCTCATTAATTAGAAGCAGACAAGTAAAACCCAAACCTTCCAAAATTTATCTGTATAGTAAAAAGAAAAAGGAAAGGAAAAAGAAGAGTAATGTATATACTTCCAGTACTAAAATATTGTGGGAAATTCTGGAAATTTTCCTGTGAATGTGGTCTCCCTTGACAGTGCCCATCTGCAGCCAGCCCGTGGACACAACATCTCTCCTCCGTAAGCCCAGCGTAGGAGGAGGCTGAGCAAGACTCACCCCACAAGTGCATCTCTTGGCCACCAATGTCCAGCCCAAGGGGTTGTGGTGCCTAGCAAGTGATCATCGTGGAGCTTGGGGGGAACTACAAGGAAGACTTTTTGGGGCCAGCAGCTGCAGGCCAAGCAGGTATTAGACATCCGTGTTTAGGCAAAGGAACCAAACCTCAAGGGTGGTGTTTCCTATCTCAGAGCTGGCAGCTGAGAGCCCTTTTTTAGTCAATGAAAACAACTGGTGTTTCCAGGCTGCTTCATCTGACCTTCATCTAACCTGGGGTGAGATGAAATACCTCCTGGAAGTGCCTGTTGTCCTCTAGCAGGGACCCTGGCTGACTCGCTCAGCTGCAGACTGTAGGCATCTAAACTTAGGTGAAATGGATCCTGCCCGAGGAAACTTTCTCCCCAAAAGTCATGCTGGGACTCCCCTGAGCTGTAAGCGGAGGAGGCAGCCGCTGCCACCCGCCAGCTGCCGGGAGGCTATTCCAGGCTGGGACCCATCAGCTGGAACCGTGCCACAAACATTATTTTGGGCCTGTTCCTGCACATGTGCTTTGGGTCATTTGTTAGCAGACAAGCCAGCCAAAAAATGTACTGGCAGTGGGTATGCGAGGAGGTTCATATCAGCCAACGCAGGGAAAATGGAGAGACAGTGGTTTGTCCCAGGTGGGACTTGTCTCCTCTCAAGCCATGATGGGCCAACTTCTGTGGGTAAGCAGAGGTCAGTCTGCGTTTTCACAGGGAGTCTTTAAAAAATCAATTCATACATGTTAATCCTGGGAGAGCTGTAGCTGGAAGTGTCGGGGTGGTGGATCTATTCATAGGGAAATCTGAAGGTTTCAGTAAAAGTCTCAGTTAAAAATCACTGCCGAAAGGCAAAACCTCAAACAGACAAAAAACCCCTCCTAACCAAAACTGTAAAAGAAAGCACCGACCAGAAACAATGGAAGTAGGTTTTCATTTGGACTACCACTTTTCCCCTAAAACTATAAAATTATAATTTAATTTTAATTTTGAACCAAAAGCCAGGGATGAGATATGTGAACAATTGTGACAGCTTTTTTAAAGAAAATAAAAATTTTGAAAACCAGAAGTTCATTCAGAAAGACACTGCCCTGTTTCAATTCTATTTCAATAAAGTTTCGGTTTTGGGTGTTAAAACTGAAGCAATTTCCTGCCCTGCTACAGACCTCAGCTGTGCTGTGCCCCTGCATCCTTGGAGGGATGTGACTGCTCACCTGTGACGGATGCACTCGATCCCTTAACCAAACTCGCGGTAGTTTGGTACCGGATCCAAAGGAGGTGAAGGCCTGAGCTGTAAACGGGCCAAGAACTCTTCTAGTTTCAATCTGTTCTCTGAAATCCCACAAAGGAACGGAGTGACACAGTGAGCATCGGTGCATATGAGCTTGGAACACCGATCACACAACTAAGCCGTGAATAGCGCGTGGCTTTTCCAAGACTCATTTATCAAGGAACAATGAAAGTTGTGGGTACAAGGAGTCTCATGCATACCTTTCCCATCGCATGTAATTTGACTGTGGGCCAACCACTTTATTCCATAAATATGACAGCCTAAGTGAGCCGCCTTTGAGCTCTCCCGGCTAAGCAGCCTGGCTGCATGGCGGTGATCTCCCCTTGAGCTGGGACGCCTCTCAAGGTTGCTCCTCAAGCAGAGAGACCTTTTACCGATGGCATATCTTTGGTAAGCAACCGATATCACACATAACCTTGTAGTATGGTAACTTTGTCTTCGCAACTTTTTTTTTTGCCTTGGTAACCTTGTTTTTGTCTTGGTAACTTTGATTTGTGACTTGGTAACCTTGGTTTGTGCCTTGGTAGTTTTAAATCATTGTTCAAATGATTGTGCTGTACAGTAATGGGGTGAACCTTGCCATCGAACTTTGTTAAGTTGCACTTTTACAACATCATATTAAGACCACTTTTGCTAATACCTTTGACGGTGATTCTTTAAGCGATCTAAATCACCCATTCGCGACATAACCTCATTTCAGGAGGAAGGGAGCCAAGCGTCATCTCCTCAAGACTGACAGCTCACGTGAAGAGCTGCCTCCCTAAGCAGAAGAGCAGAGGGCTCTGAGACCTCCTGTCAGTGGAAAAAAAAGTACATTTTCTGGCTGTGAAGCCGTTAAATATTTACAGCGTCAGGTGGCAGACCTCAGCTGTGGCGTGACCTTGGTGGATTACCTGCCCATCATGAAGGTGGTGTGCCAGGGATGAATCCGAACCCAGGCGTCTTGCCTCGTGTGCCGTTAACCCCACCAGCGTTTCCTTGTCACCGTGACCCAGTGGGGGCATGAGATGCCAGGAGCCGGCGAGGTGAGAGGGTGTCTGCGTGTCTGGAGGTGGAGATGGGACAAGGTGGCGGCACAAAGGGGAGGCACATCTGAGTTGTGCGGCGGGAAGCTCATGTTGCTCCGCAGTTTTTTGAACTTGCATGAAGGTGATGGGAAAATCTTTGCAGAGGGTTTTCACCCTGCTCTTCTGCACACTTCATATTCACTCCAAGTTCCTTTCAAACCCAAAGTGAAGAATGTTTTAAAACCCACAAGGGGGAACACCTGAGGAGAAAAATACCTTTTGCTCTCCTGCAATTGGTTGGATTAGTGGTGTATTTTGGAAAGCCTGGGTGATAAATATTTCAGGAGTAATGAAAGGGAACTGTACCTGCAGCTGGCCTGTGGGATTTTAATGAGACAAGCTCTCTGATTTGCACTGCAGCATTTGCACCCAAAAAATAAGCACCATCCTGACTTCCTTGTGCAGGTGGGGGGCGGGAGGGTGGTGCCCCCGCCTTTCTCATTCCCCCAAAGAGCTCTTTTTCCTGACTTTGGAAAAGGTGCATTTGGTGTCAGCCTGTCCAGCCAAAGATAAGAGCTGCTTATCTCATGCAATGATGGAACAATATTTCATTGACAAGTTATCCAAAGGAGCATGCACCTACATAAAACCTTGTATGTGTAAAATTAAGATCGTGCCCTTCCTCCATGCGTCCTGTTACAGAAGCTCCAGGCTCTTTGCAAGCAGTAATTAAGTTCAGTTTGTTGAAAGGAGCACAAGGCACAAATAGCCCGTCATGCCTCCGGTCACGCTAAAATGAATCTAACCTGATGTGGGCACATGCTTCCTTATAAAACAAAACCGCTGAGCCCCCTTGGAAAAATGCAGGGACACCAGAGAGAGTTCTGGGGTGCTCTGACCTCCTTTGGGTGCTTCATGGATGGCCTCCAAAGTTACCTGGAGATGATCTCTCAGCAGCGGTGCTGGACTGAGGGGCTAAATGAAATCACACGTGTGTGCCCAAACGCAGGCTGTGCCAGTCCGGCTCCCCAGGCTGGGACAGCAGAAGTTATGCCTGGCGGTGGACGCAGAGGGAGCCCTTGGCCCGTTATTCCATTTTTCATGTGCGTGCAAAGAAACCCAACCCAATCCCATCCTGAGACACTGCCTTGAGCAACCGAGTCAAATAAATACAACGCGCTCTTGGCAATGGGCTCGGGGGCCCTGCCTTCGCAAAGAGTCACGGGAGGCTGGAAATCCATTAGCAGGGTTTGTTCCGACAGCAGCTAACGAGGAGCCCCGCTTCTCTTGCCAGCTCGCTCCGGGGCCTCCTCGGGTGTCGCTGCGAGCCGGCGCACCCAGCCCTGTGGCTGCGTTGTCTCCTGCTGCTGCAGATGGGGTGGGAGAGGTGCTTGGAAATACCGTTCTGCAAACCTGCATGGTGTGACAAGGAAGGGGAAACGTGGCGGGTAGGTGGGAGAAAGAAGAGGCAGTGTGGGGTGAGGGGAGCAGCGTGGGCTGGTGAAAGCCAGCGTTGATGCCCTGCTGTTCGCTCTGCATGGTTGGGGGTTACCTTGGGATACCTCTTACAGGTCCCGTGGAGCCAGGGCCCTTCAGGAGTGCCCTCCAGGGCTGCAACACCCAGTCATTTCATCCCAAAGACTCATTATTTGCTCCGGGACCTTTCCTTGATGTGAACTGAAGTAGTAGGTGGGGAGAAGAGGGAGAGTCTCTTCAAAAATTCACACATGATCCAAGGCAAAACACTCTGGTAGATGCACCCAGGTTTCCTTTGCTGGTTCCAGTGGGGAGGCTCATATGGGTACAGACTTGCAGGTTCTGGGTGTTGTCTTTGTACATGGGATGAGATAGATAATTTTTTAATGATTGAAAATACCTGTTGCTGTTAACACCAATACAGTGCCACCAGGGGAGAGACAGACGTGGAAAACAGCAGTGCTCAATTTTGCTGTAAAATGGCTGAAATGCTGTTAGCAAAATCCAAGCACTTCCCTCACTGCCTGGGTGCCTCTGCTTCTCCCCATGGCTTTTAGCACTAAGAAGCCACGGGTGCTGCTTCGGCAGGTTGCTTGTCTGCTGCAGCAATCACTAGTTCCTTATTTGCCTGTTTTTAATGACTGCCACTGTTGCTACCTGCCTGGGGACAGCCTGCTTGTGAACGTGGTGATGGGGGAGGATTTGTCCTGAGCAAATTTGCAGTCCAGGGGCTCTGTGGCCAGCTTGTAAAAGCAGAGACAAGGCCTTGGGAAAGGCACAGAGTAGCTAAAACATGAAGCTAATCCAGGCTGAGCATTTGAGGGGGCAAGGCAGGGTGTGCAGGCATAGGGCAGAGGGCTGGAGCTGCTGCAAGGATTGCAGCTTGGCACTGAGACACCTCCTTTCTAGGTGTCTTTCCTGGCTCTGGAGTATGCATGCTGACAGGCCTGGATTTTGCAGATAAGAAGCGTTAGCTGCAATGTTGTCACAGCAGTCATGCTCTAGGGACGCAAGCAAGGTGAGATTTGTAGGGAAGGGCTGTATTTTTCAGTAGTCCCATTGACATAACTGGGGAAAAAAATGGATCTGCTTTTGAGCATGTGATTCAGTTCCTACCTCTTGGAGGGAAGTCACACAAAAGCAAATTCCTCGAGGAACAGATAGACCTACTCTTGTCCTCCCCTTCCCTCCCCTTCCCTTCTCTCACCTTCCACTCCCCACAGCAGGGCTGGAAGAGGCACTGTCATGCACTGCTTGGCTAGTAAGATGTATCTAGACACGGGAGACCATAGTTCATTTCTCCCCTGTGGCTGAAATGATTTTAACCTAATTTGCTATATTAAAAAGTGTTCTGGAGTTTGATGTTCCCCTAAACATAAACATTATTTCATGTTTTTGTATGCGTAGGAAAAGTAAATGTTCTTTAGGCCATCAAGTGCATGTAAGTAAGTATGCCTCCATAATATAGACATGAGGGCATGTATCTGAACTTAGTCACCCCCTAAGATGAATGGAAGGATGTGTATTTTTACACTAGCTATCCCCTGAACGTGGGGCTGATAGCAGGTCTCCCTACTCCCAGGTGGTACCCAGCATTCATGCCCTTTTTGTCCCAACGAATACAAATAAAACACCTTTCACAAGAAAAACTTACTGTATCCCTCCCTGTCCGGAGTCTCTGCTGGCTGAACACTTAAAGCATCTACCCGTTAGGAAGGAGGCACGGGTTCGTCTCCCCTAAGGGAGGCATGGCTGTGCACATTTCCCCTGGCTGCTGCCTAACCGCTGACCTAGAACATAAACCACGGGTCTTGCCACATCCTCCCCAGATGAGTTTTAAACACGGTTTTATCTTACTCAGCAAAGGAAAAGGCTGAGGCATTTCTGGGCATGCCCAGAAACATGCCTAAATCTGTGACATTCAGTTTTGCCAATCTGCAGACCTCAGGGTGGATGTCCACCTCTGTGTGATGAGAATAAGCCCACTGACAGCGGACCTGGCTTTCAGCAGCCGCTCTGAAATTTGAAGAGGTAAACATCAACTCCCAGATGCTGTGAAGCATGGATGGAAAATCACTGACCTGCGGGACCTAAATATCGGTGTCTGAGGGGTTTGCAGACACTAGATGCACCAGGACTAGGCAGCTGATGAGTTTTCAAAGGTCAAACTCTGAAGCTACATCCTTCAAATGGCATTTGGGAAGCCCAAGCGTCACCTGAGTCTTTTTGTGCATCATAGTCAACTAAAAAGATTCTCAAATTTTTATATATATATATGTATGTATGTATGTATGTATGTATTTCATTCTTCGGGGCAGTGGCTCCTGAGGCAATCTGACAAATTTTTGATATCTAGCTGGATGTCTGGGCTCAGAGAAACAAAGAGAGCTCCCACTGGCTTCCATCTTTAATGAGGAATGTGTGACAGTGCCCTGGGGACTGAGAACAGATGATGCTGAGGAAAAAGGAAGGTGGTTTATGCCTTGCTGACGCTTTCTCATCTTGTTCCCATTTACGTCTTTAAGAATGTGGTGCTATAATGCAGCATGCAGATTGCGTGTGAGGCTGATAAACATGAGAGAAAGCTCCACGTTCCTAAACATCCAAAAAGCTGCATGGTCTCCATTTCCGTGGAAACAAATTTCCATCTGTGTAGGGATGTGCTTTTGGGATTGTTCAGAAGATTTTTGTACCTAAGGACAATGTATACATTAAATCGGTTTGTTTCTTATCTGATTCTGGGGCTTTTTCACTCTTTTCAGTATGTAAATTACTCCATCCTTTTAAAGGCTGCTCTGCCTGTGGTGTGAGCAGCTCAGGATGTCTCCTGCAAAGCCCCATGAACTGAGTACAAAGGGTAGCCCCTTTTTCCTTTAACATCACTGCCTTTGATAAGGTCTCTAGTACTCAGTCACCCAGTTCCTCCCATAAGAGTGTGAACATAACGACAACCCAAAGGAAGCGCTTACAGGAGCCAAAAGGAAAGTGTGCTCCGTGCTCTGCTTTTGCCACACTGGCATTTTCAGCAATGAACCTCGGCCTGGCACAGGATGCCGGAGCCCGGTGGCTGGGGACTGGCGATAAGCAGCTGCTAGCACGGTCCGTGGGGCAGACGTGGCCTTGCGGCGGTGGAGGAGATGCCTTGCTGTGGGCAGCAGGACCTTCTTGCCTTCTCCAGTCCAACACACATGAACGTGAGCTGCTGCACCGAGACTTGGCTGCTGCCTGTCTGACACCAGCCTGACACCTCAGCAAAATAAATACAGCAGATGGGAGCAGAAGCGTCTAGAGAACCTGAAACCCGCAACTGCTTTTAAAGAAGATCTCCACAGATATTTTGATCTTAAAGGGATTACCATGTGGCTTTTGTATCTCAAGCAATTATTTGGCATCGCCTTCACGTCATATAGGAGGTATTGGCATTTAATTTAATTGAAGTATTTGGTAGTGAATTTAAGAACAAAAGGACAGATCTGTATCTCTGTTCCCAGGTTTTCCCCAGTGTTGAGATATTTCTCCTTTACAGGGGCTGGGGGGAAGCCAGAATCCAGCCCCTTTGCTCCACGCAGGCAGACACAATACTTGTGTGATTTGTAGCGTTATGCAATTAAAATGGCAAGGAATGACTTGCTGGGTATTACTATTGTTCATTTGCTGCTATACCAACTTCCATTTTCCCACAGAAACAACTAATGGTAGAGAATCTCATAGGTTTGCAAATGTTTCCCTGCCCTTCAGGATAAAACTGCTGGGTTTAGAGGTTAGATTAAGAGAGTCATGAAATTGCTTCAATAAGCTGAAATTTCTGTTGATACTGAAACCTTTCAGAAACATTTGCTGCATTCTGCCAGTTTTGTCCCTAATATGAATAACTCCTCTACCACCAGGGTTTAAAAGAAAAAGGTCAGGTTGAGATGAACGTGGTCTCTCCCCCTGAAGCTAACAAAACCCTCTGCTTCACGGCTGGCCTGGGACCACACATGGAGCTGGAGCTGGGGAGCGCTGAACAGCCAGGGTGCATCAGCACATCCCTGGGATAGCAAATGCCACTGCTGCCGCATCCTGGGGACCATGACACTGGGTGTCCCAGCAGAGGTGCTGGTGCTGAGGGTGGCACCTCCTAATCACAGGCTGTGGTGGGGGAGCCAGTGCAGAAGAGTTTTCTCCTTCAACACCCCTCCTGTGGCTGCTGCTTCCTTGGTCCTTCCCCGTCACTCCAGCGGGATGGGTGCAGTTCTGTGCAGAGCTGTGCTCCAGGCCAGCCCTGTCCTCAGAGCTGATTTACGTCTGCCCCTTATCCTTCTATCCAGTACAAATTGCTTCTTCCTAAAGCCACGCGTCCCATTCTTGGCCAGCCTCCACTCCCTGCTGGTATGTGACTGCCTTTTGGTAAAGGCAGACCCCTCCCATACAGAGAATAGTTTTTTGGTCTATTAGCACACCAGAAGGATAAAGACGTCATTGCTTTGACACAAAAACATGGGGCTGAGTTTTTACTGGAATGGCCCAGGAGTTTGCTCTGGCCTGGGGTTGCAGGCGACCGGCTGGGACAGCCCCATCCTCCCCCCCATCCCTGCAGTGCGGGCGCAGGGACACCCTCACATCCCAGCTTCAGAGCATGGGGCTGGACTGCCGCAGGTGGCACTGGTACACAGAAAGAGTTTGCACCTCAGTTCTCTTTTCTTATGAAGTTATCTGCTATTACCAGTGTCTGCAGCAAAGTGCCTTTGCCCCCGTGTTGCCTTTTCTTCCTCCCACTGCAGCAGGACACCTGGAGTCGTGGTACCCTTTGCTAATGGCAAAGAGCTCCTTCCCCACAGCCCCAGGATGTCTGACCCTTCAGGAAAAGCCTCTCCCAGGCCTGATCCTTGGATTTGGTTGTACATAACCTCAACAAACACTAAGAGTAGAGCAGCATGACTGAAAAAAACATGGGGTGCCGCTGACTCTCCTGTGTGAAAAGGCCTCCCTGCACAGCAGCGTCACCCTCGCAGTGACACTGTGTCCTCACCTGAGCTGGGCCAGATTTTTAATTTATTACAGGCTAATCAAGCCAGGAGACATTTAGAGGTTTTTCAGCCATTTTGATGAATCCCCTGCAGGGCAGGGTGGCTTCTGAAGTGCCGTTGCTTTGGTCTATCCATCTTGAATGACTCTGGATCCAAACGCTGAAGTTCTGGGATGGGATCCTCAGTGGTAGATCTTAGGTCCGTGCAGCTGTGCTCAGCTCTGCACCAACTGGCAATGCAGAAGTGGGACTGAGGGTTGTGCTGCTTGTTTCCAGAAACTCAACTTGTTTGGCTGTAAGCTGCCTTTGCAGAGGGCTGGGAGTGTCTCTTGCTGGTAGGCACTTCGTTCTCGCGCAGCGTGGAATGGTGGTGGTGTCAAGCCCCTCTTTTCCCTTTAGAAACGCTGCGTGAAAGAGTTCCCCTAGGGAAAACAGGCAGTTAAAAATAATCCTGCAGACAGTGGTGACTAATGCGCTCATACGTGCAGAGCTGCCTCCCCTCCCTCTGCTGCCGGTGGTCACATATGTCTCCTGTGTTTGTCTGTGGTCTGCAACCTTGGTAGGGGCTGCAAAGTGAGTGATGGATTTACATTCACTGGGAGAACATCCATTACCAGCAATGCTCTGAGTCTTAAGGTCTTCATGTTGCTACCTTCATAACTGCTATAATCTGGTGTGAAAATTGTCTAGTTTCTAGCAAACAGCCCACTCGAAGGCCATGGTAGCCATTGTCTTACGATGCCACCTGGTCCTGAGTTCAGCCCCACAAAGGAGAGAGCCATTTGCTGAAGAGCGATTTGTACATGCAATAGGAAAGAATGCTCTGCGTCCCTTTTCAGACACACTTTTTCACGGCCATGGGCTTCAGCAGGTCTGGTTGCCCTGTCCTGGGGAACATCGTTTCAACAATACATCCTCCAGGCCTGCGATGGCGAAATCTCAGCCTCTGTCAAGGAAATCTAGACACAGCATTGTATGGCTCAGATGTGGTGTAAGAAGGTCCCTCCTGCCATGAGAGTGATGCTCCCTCTTGGCCCCCAGCAGTGCTGCCCAACCTCTTCTCGATGCAGGCTGTGCTGCTGCCTTCCTTTCTCTGCTGGCCCAGGGCTTGCCCAGGACGGTGAGCTGGGCTCAGGCGCAGGTCTCAGCATGCAAAGCCAGCCCTGCCCAATGAGACATGTGCGCCCTGAGGTGCTTACTCCACGTATATACAGCCATAGCTGCCCTCTCCAAAACCATTGACCAGTTTATGCTAAAAGCGCAAATGCTTTAGCTCTGGGGTGCCTTGTGCTGCCCTGGGGCACGCCAGCCATATGACACAGAGCAGCTTCTTGTGCAGCCAAGGCAGGGCTCGCACAGCAGAGATGGTCCTGTGCTCTTCAGACCAGAGTCTGGTCAGGCATGGCACAAAGCAGAGCTGCTGCTAGTCCTCTTCCCCCTGCACAGCTGTTTGAAGAAACCATCCAGGGCTATTCACACTTAAGAATAAGCTGTGGCATTTGAGCAATGTCAGTTGGCCTGCATCTGCCATACGAAACAGGCTGTGCTCTTCTCTTGAGGACAGACTTTCTTAGGTTGAGTCTTTCAAGGACAGACTGCACCGCTGCTTCTGAGAAGGTGTTTGGCTGAGAGACAACAGCTTTCTCTTTGCAACGCAGCAAGCATGTCTGCCGTGCCAGGGTCTTTTTCTCCTGTGCCTGCACCCAGGCACTGGAACACTTGGGTTTTAGTAAGAAAGCCTCCAGCGCTGAAACCCAGGACATGGAGAAGATCAGTTTTCAGGACTGCAAAGTTCTTAGGGAGGAAAGGAAGCAAGAGGAGATGGGCTGACAAATGCCCTGATCATAGTCTATTAATATTTACAGGAGGAGCCCATACCTGCTAATGAGCAGCTTCTGAGTCTGCCTCTTTGGGGAGCAGATATCATTCCAGACCGAGAGGTAGGCCGAAGAGTATTCAGGTATTTATTAAAAAGCACCTTACAACCCTACTGGTAGATGATCTCCTGCAGGACCTCCATTCCTGAGACCAGTCGGCACAGGGGGACCATGCTATTGTAGGAGTGGTCCATGGTGTGAGCTGGCTCCCAGACCCGGGGAGACCATCAGGGCCAGACGTGTGCCAGGGACCACCAACAACCTCAGCATCATATGCAAAGTCCTTCTGGTGCCTGGCCCCCAGGGCTGGTGCAGGTTGCCTTTCCCCAAGGGTCCGACGCAAGCGCTGGGACCGCAGCTTTGCTGGGGCGTTTGCTGGAAGTTGCAATGTGAAGCGAGAGCACGGCAGTTCTCGTAACTGCCTTTTTTCTTGCTATGCTACACGAGCGTTTTACATTGACTCAGTCCCAAGGAATATATTTTCTAAATAAAAAAAATTCCCAAGCTAACCGTGACTTCCAAAGGATGTTAATAACAACAAAAATGCGCTCACCATGATGAAAGATGACTGGCAAGGACACGTGGAAGATAGTAAAACTATTTAGTGGCACGTGAGCTCAGAAGGAAAGATCTGTTTCCCATTACACAGCCCGTTTCCCATAAATCTTAGCATGAAACAGTTACTTCAATGAGTGTCAGCCAGGCTTTTATTTTTTTCTGTACAGTTTTGAGTAACGCATGACTAACAGGCCTAGCCTTGCTGGTAAGTGCACAGAAGGCTCATTGCCGATGCTTTGCACCGGTGTAATTGACTTTTATGGAGTTGCTCTTGATTTGCACTCGTTAAGAGGCTCTGAAACATGACTGCAGATTGGCAAGTTATCACACAGCACCTCAGCAGCAGCAAGTGCCCAAGCATGATCTGAGGCTCTGGCAGCAGAGGTTAGGTTTGACATCATTTAGCTTGCAGTGAGAGAGGATACAGCTACACAAATTGCCTCATATCTCCTGAAGGCTGAAATGTCAGTCCAGGCAGTCGTCACAACTCCCACTGCGCATGGGAGCGAACACGTCTCACCCTCTGCTGGGCAGGATATGCCCCCCACTCCTCAGGATACTCTCTGTGCCCTTGTCATTGCCCCTGGCTATTTTAGGATGTTGTCTCTGCTCACATCCAGCAATGCTGGCTCCAGCCAAGCTACATGTCCTACCACAGACACACCATGTGCTGAAGCCTTATGTTGGCCAGTGCTCACCAAGGTCTCATGGCCATTTAGCTCTATCAATAAATCCATGCCTGGTGAGGATGGCTGGTCTCCAACCATCGCAGCTGGAAAGAGCCAGTCAGCACGTGGGGTGGCACGTGGGCTTGCTGTGCACCTTTTGGAGGTGCACCGTTTGGTGGCACTGCCTCCACAGAGATCTCTACCACTAGAAGCTTCATTCAACCCCAGTTGTGAATAAGGAATGAGATGTCCCTGATGAAACCCAGGGGGCCCTGCAGTAGCAAATGACAATTTTAGGAGATTAGACCAAAGCCACGATGGGCAGAAGGAGGAAAGCTTTTGCGCCTGCCTGTTTGAAGTCAGTGAGAAATCAGCCTGGCGATGGGCTCTGCTGCCCCATGGACTTAGTCCATGACTGGGACTCTGTAAAACCTGCTTCCCACTAACTGACCCAGCCCCTAACAACTTCCACCCACTGCCTCACCGTGCACGTTGGGGCTGCAGACCACAAAACTGCACTGGTTGTGTGCTGGCCTGCCAGGGACCTTCCACATTAGGCAAGCACCCTGTCCTGTTTCAAGAAACAGCCTTTCTTTGTTGAGCTGTAACCTAGAGCAAGGATATATTTAGTGGGGTTTTTTCACCTTTTTTCACCTAGATCAGGCAGTGGGTGATGCAAGCTTGGATGCAAAGAGGAAACAGGAGAAGCAGCAAGGATGGTGTGGAGGGAGTTGGTTAAGCTCCTTGCCATCAAGGGAATGGTTGGTAGAGGAAGAGAAACATTGAACTTTTGAATGTTACCGGTGCTTAATAGTTCAAAACCTCCAGCAAAATAAAACATTTTAAAATATTGTATGTTTCATAAAGATTTTATACATGGCATTTTGTCCAACAGTCCCAAGTGTTTAAAAAATTGTATTTCTCTCTCCTTTAATCTGCCCTTTTGTTCATGAACTAGCTACGTGAGGTCAGAGAGAAAGAGTGAAAGAGCATTTTTGGCAAAGAGAAGCTTTCAGTATGTCATATTTAATAGAAGTAATAAGTACACAAAATCCCAGGATCTATAAAGGGCTTTGTACAGGGAGGTTAATTTGCATCTCTATTGGATCTCTTTCCCTAATTATCTTTTTGTTGTTGTTCTTACTTTGTTTACTGTGTGGATGAGTGTCAAGGCATTTCCTCTGCCAAGTGGGGAATGGTTGACACAGTTCACTGCAGAGCTGGGACCCTTCAGCACAGACCAGTCATCCAGAGTGCTGCAAGCTCCAGAAGTGAATCGTTAGGGAGAGACGCCCACGGGGACTTCAGTTTCTTTTTCCCTGTTGTGAGAGACTGAAAGAGTTAATATACGTTGATGTCTCAAACATTGTGGTGGTTGTTTGATGTCTCAAACATTGTGGCAGTTGGTTGATGTCTCAAACGTTGTGGCGAAACAAGTTAAGATCTGCATGGCGACACCAAACCACAGGTGAGAAGTCGGTTGGCACAGAGCGTGGGGAGGCGTGTCGGAGGATGCACAGTTCCATATTTCTGGTGTGCCTCACAACTCACCACATATGGCCAGAGGTCATACAGAGTTCATTTGAGGAAGGGACTCACGACCACTCGAAGGACCCTTCGCGACCACTCCCCACAATGACACCTGCGCAGAAGATTGAGAACTTTCTGAAACAAGAACCATATAAGTCATTGAGGGGATGGACCTGATGGAATCGAGAGGCGGAGACTGGCTTATAAAAGACACGACTTTGAGAAAGCCAGGTGCACGCCCACCACTGGAGGATCACCACATCTACCATCGTCATCGTGGGATCCGAGGGCGGTGGTAACTCTCTCTCTCTCTCCCCGCCCCATCTTTTTCCTTTCTTCTTATAAGTATTTCAATTAGAACCCACATTGCCTACCGCTGCACTTTCCTAATTCAGGTTGCCTACTGTTACGCTTGCCAAGTTCGGGTTGTTTCTACCATCAATAAAGCATTTAATCGATCACTTGGTGTCGTTTCACCTTCATTTAGCCCAAGGGAATCACAGAACCGCCACAATCCTCCCTGGGCAGCCCAGTTTGGATCATGACACCTGTCTTTGCACTCACAACGTTTTATAGCCCGCGAGATCAGCTGAGCAGAGGTGTGCCAGATGTTATTTGTTAATCTGTGGATGGAGTCGAAACACAGAAGGCTGGAGTCAAAATAATCCTCTTCCTGGTTTCTGAGGCACCCTTTATCTCTGAAGTGTTTGCAAATATTGAAGCCTGTTCTATGCCAGCAAGGCCAGGCCAGAAAAACCCTCTCTTACGTGCAGCCTCTTCAACGATGATGCTGTTTTACCACATCTTTTAAGGACTGGCATATTTTCCCATAAAATAGGAGGAGACAGTGCCCAAAGCCTGGAGAAAAGCATATGTCGCTCCTATCTTCAGGAAGGACAAGAAGGAGGACCCAAGGAACTACAGGTTGATCAGCTTCAACTTCATCTCTGGAAACCATTTCCAGGTACATGAATGACAGGAAGGTCACCGGGAGTAGTCAGCATGGTTTCACTAAGGGGAAGTCATGCTTGACCAACTTGACAAACTTATATGATGAAATGACTGGCCTGGTAGATGAGAGGAGAGGAGAGGAGCGGATAGTGTCTACCTGGACTTCTGTGAGGATTTCGACACTGTCTCACATTAGATCCTCATAGACAAGCTGTTGATGTATGGGTTAGTTGAGCAGACAGTGAGGTGGATTGAAAACCGTCTGAATTGCTGGGCCCAAAGGGTGGTGATCAGTGGCACGAAGTCTAGTTGGAGGCCAGTGACTAGCAGTGTACCCCAGGGGTCTATACTGGGTCCAGTCCCGTTTGAATCTTCATTAATGATCTGGATGAGGGGGAAGAGTGTACCCTCAGCAAGTTTGCAGATGACACAAAACTGTGAGGCGTGGCTGATATGCCAGAGGGTCATGCTGCCATCCAGAGACCTCAACAGGCTGGAGAAATGGGCCAACAGGAACCTCACGATGTTCAACAAGGAGAAGTGCAAATTCCTGCACCTGGGGAGGAACAACCCCCCATGCAGCAGTATATGCTGGGGCCCACCCAGATGGAAAGCAGCTTGGCAGAAAAGGACCAAGGGGTCCTTGCAGACACCAGGTTGAACATGAGCCAGCAATGTGCCCTTGCAACAAAAGCAGCAAATGGTATGCCGGGTTGCATTAGTATTTCCAGCAGGTGGAGGGAGGTGATCCTTCCCCTCTACTCAGCACTTGTGAGGTTACAACTGGAGTGCTGGGTCCAGTTCTGGGCTCCTCAGTACAAGAGAGACATGGACATACTGGAGAGAGTCCAACAAAAGGTCATGAAGATGATTAAGGGTCTGGAGCATCTCATGCAGGGGGAAAGGCTGAGAGAGCTGGGACTTTTCAGATGGAGATGTGGAGATGAGAAAGCTCAGGGGGAATCTTATCAATGTATATAAATACCTGAAGGGAGGGTGAAAAGAAGTGCCAGGCTCTTTTTGGTGGTGCCCAGTGACAGGACAAGAGGCAATGGGCACAAACTGAAACACGGAAAGTTCTCTCTCAGTGTCAGGAAACGTTTTTTCACTGCGAGGGTGACCGAGCACCGGCACAGGTTGCGCAGGGAGGTTGTGGAGTCTCCATCCTTGGGAGATATTCAAAATCTGTCTGGACACAGTCCTGGGCAACCGGCTTTAGGTGGCCCTGGTTGAGCAGGGGGCTTGGACCAGATGACCTACGGAGGTCCCTTCCTACTTCAACCATTCTGTGATTCTGCGATGGTCCACATTAGAGAGAAAGTCACATACTGAGGTATTTCAGTGGCCTCTGTTGAAGGTGGTTGTTCCGGAGGTCAGCAGCTCTTATCAACCCAGCTTCAGAGCTGGAAGAAGAGTGGTGAATTGTCACAAGACTCAGTGCCTCCCAGCCCCCCAGGGGCTGCCCTCCCTTGACTTTGCAGCCCAGCTCACTGGCTTCACCCACTCCCATGTGCTGGGGGGGTCTCCCTTGCCTGCCACCCACCTTGCAGCAGCTATGACAGCACCCTGCCAGCTCCCCAGAGCATTTCTGTGGAAGTCAAAGAGGACTGAGGGCAGCACAGGAGCTGGGGTTTACACATCATTTTGGCCATTGTGGCTCCCCACTGCTCGCGTTACCTGCGCCTTCATTCTAGATGGAGAGGCTGCCTGTTATCACAGGCCTCTTCACTTAAGCTACCATGTTTTGCCTGCCAACTTGCACTCAAATCCCATGCTGTATATCAGTGTACTTATTTTCTCTGGAGGAAGGTGAGCAATTTAATTAACGCTGAATTTCAGCTTGTGAGAAAGCAGGCTCTTTCACTAACAGATGAGATTAATGCAGATCCTTTCCCTTTCTCAAGACTTTATACTTGGCTGGCCTGACTCCTTGCATGGAGGCAGCCTGCATGTTCGAACAAGGAGCAACTGTTTTTCAGTCATGCTGAGATCTCCTTTGTTTTCTGCAGCACAGTGGTGATTGATATATCTTGCACCCATGCCAGTGCCTGAAGCTCAAAAGCTGAGGATGCTGGGCAGGCTGGAGCTGGCGAGCTGCAGAGACACCAATGAGCTGCTCTTTAGCACCCTGCAGACATCTAAATTAGGAAAAGGAAGAAGCACAAAAACGGTCTTTTTCTGAAATATTAAGACACACAGTTTAAATGCCAGCTGTTTCTCAGCAGCAGAGTCCACACTGTAGTTTGAACAAACTCACAACCCCCCTCTGGCTTCTAATGTTATGCCGACATTACATGGAGACCAGCCCAGACTCAGCTGTGAGCTAGAGGTGACATTTGGTGCTGTCTAAATAGGGAAAGCCTGAACCCAGGCCACCTGGGAGCACTGGTCCCTGTTCATCTCTGCCTGCAACTGGGATGGGGTGACTGTGCCACTCCCACCCAGGCTGCCACCTACTTTCTTACCTGTTCTTCCACCAACATGATGTAGTCAAGGTTGGGCAGGTAAAATGGCCATGAGGTCCTCCCTGGGGCACACACTTGGGCAGAAGGGGTTTATAGGCCACCTTTTGTTGGATTGCCTTTATAACACCATAGACTGGTCTTATTTCCACTTTGGCCATCCAAAACTGGGAGGATGAATCCTGCTACCTGATGTGATTCCTTCAGATGTTGCAGGTGTATAGTCAATAAAAGGAAAGGAAGGACCATAGAATTATAGAATTGTAGAATAGTTTGGGTTGGAAAGGACCTTTAAAGGTCATCTAGACCAACGCCCCTGCAATGAGCAGGGACATCTTCAACCAGATCAGGTTGCTCAGAGCCCCATCCAACCTGACCTTGAATGTTTCTAGGGTAGGGGCCTCCACTACCTCTCTGGGAAACCCATTCCAGTGCTTCACCACCCTCATTGTAAAAAATTTCTTCCTTATATCCAGTCTAAATCTACCCTCCTTTAGTTTAAAACCATTACTCCTTGTCCTATTGCAACAGGTCCTCCTCCTCCTCCTCCTCCTCCTCCTTACGGTTGGACTTGATGATCTTAAAGGTCTTTTCCAATCAAAAGATTCTGTGATTCTGTGATTCTGTGAAAATGTCTGTCCCTATCTTTCTTATAAGCCCCCTTTAAGTATTGAAAGGCTGCAGTAACCTCTCCCCAGAGCCTTCTCTTCTCGAGGCTGAACAACCCCAACTCTCTCAGCCTTTCCTCACAGGAGAGGTGTTCCATCCCTGTGATGATCTTTGTGGCCCTCCTCTGGACCTGCTCCAACAGGTCCATGTCTTTCCTGTGCTGAGGACCCCAGAGCTGGATGCATTACTCCAGGTGGGGTCTCACCAGAGCGGAGTAGAGGGGCAGAATCACCTCCCTCAACCTGCTGGCCACGCTTCTTTTGATGCAGCCCAGGATATGGTTGGCCTTCTGGGCTGTGAGCGCACATTGTTGGCTCATGTCCAGCTTTTCATCCACCAGTATCCCCAAGTCCTTCTCTGCAGGGCTGCTCTCAATCCCTTCATCCCCCAGCCTACCTTCATTCCCCAGATACCAAGGGCTGCCCCGACCCAGGTGCAGGACCTTGCACTTGGCCTTGTTGAACCTCATGAGCTTCACATGGGCCCACTTCTTGAGCTTGTCCAGGTCCCCCTGGATGGCTTCCCATCCCTCAGGCATGTCAAATTCACTGCTCAGCTTGGTGTCATCTGCAAATTTGCTGAGGGTGCACTCGATCCCACTATGTCATTGATGAAGATATTAAACAGCACTGGTCCCAACATGGACCCCTGAGGGACACCACTTATCACTGATCTCCATCTGGACATTGAGCCATTGACCACTACTCTCTGGATGCAACCATCCAACCAGTTCCTTATCCACCAAACAGTCCACCCATCAAATCCATATCTCTCCAATTTAGAGAGAAGGATGTTGTGGGGGACCATGTCAAAGGCCTTACAGAAGTCCAGATAGATGACATCCGTAGCTTTTCCCTGATCCACTGTTGTAGTGAGTCCATCATAGAAGGCCACTAGGTTGGTCAGGCAGGACTTGCCCTTGATGAAGCCACGCTGGCTGTCTCGAATCACCTCCCTGTCCTCCATGTGCCTTAGCATAGCTTCTAGGAGGATCATGTTCCATGATCTTGCCAGGCACAGAGGTGAGGCTGACAGGTAGGTAATTCCCAGGGTCCTCCTTTCTACCCTTTTTAAAAATAGGTGTAATGTTTCCCTTTTTCCAGTCACCAGGGACTTCACCTGACTGCCATGACTTTTCAGATATTACGGAGAGTGGCTTGGCAACTACATCAGCCAATTCCCTCAGGACGCATCTCATCAGGTTCCATAGACTTACGTGTGTTCAGGTTCCTCAGGTGGTCACCATCTAGGGGAACAGCTGTGATCAGTGCGAACGTTGTGTCCCTTGAATCAGAGGTCTCTGCCACTCCTCCCAGGGATGATCTTCTCTGCCTGTGCCTGCTGCCTCTCCCTCCAGACCTTTCGAGAAGAAGCTCTGGTGGAGGCAGGTGTTGCTCTGCAGGGACAGGAGCAGTTGTGATCCTCCTGCAAATGCCAATGGAGTTAAACTGGAATGGCAACACAGGTTTTGCCCTTTCCTTTGAGCCATCTGTGCCCCTGAGAACAGCCCCCTCTTATCCAGGCTGGTTGTTGAGTGGCATAGTGCAAAGGCATCCCTCCCTCATTGCAACTGTATGTCCCTCAGACCATCATATCTTATGGGAAAGATCAAAACCTGATCATCAGAAGGGCCACAGAGTACTTCTCATGTGTCTGCTCTATGAAGAGAAGGCAGACCTCATTCCACTTACTCTGGCAACGAAGAATTAGAGGTGGGTCAGGGAAAGATGCAGAAACTGAAAGGAGAGTAAGAGAAAGCTTATGGAAACCCACCAAGGCTGCTGTCACTCAGAGCATCAGCAAGGACCTCTGTTGACCATCAGGCCAGAGGAGCAGCTGTGAGGACACAGCCCCTGCAAGACACCTGACATTATTGCTACTGCTGGCCCTTTGCCTGCTATTTTCCACCTCCAACCCTGGAAGGAGGAGGCCAGTAGAAAAATATTTGCAACTTATTTAGTGTCTATCCATGCAAAATTTGTGTGTCCAGAACAGTTTTCTGGCTCTGCAGGGTCCCAGAGTGGTGCCAGCAGCAGTTTGCTGCAGCTTTTGCTCTTGCACGTTTCTTTCTGTTTCCCTCTTCACACATTTTTTCTTCTGCTCCTCCCTCCCTTTCAGCTTTCCACTTGATCTTGAAGCCAGAAACCCTGCAGTGAAGGGGGAAAGTTTGATTCAACTGGCTACTGGAGAGATCCCAGACCAAAAAAATGACCCACAGCAATGAGGTGTGATATTGGGTGACTCTGATGATACTGAACCCCCTAACTCCTTTCCCTCCTCCCCACAAAAAGAAAAATACATAGATAGGTACATAATATAGATCCTGATACCACCAAGTACTGCTGGGTACTGTGGCTGGATTCCCCAGCAGGGTTTGGAGGGATGTCAAGGATGTCTCAGTGATCTCCCCATCATTACCACCACCTCGACAGCCTGTCTGACTGGGGCACCACTCCCAGCAGAGGCTGCAGAGGAGGAGGGTGCTGACGCCTTCCTTCCCCTCTGCAGCATCACACCCTGCTCAGGGAATTGCCAAGGCTGGGGAGGGAGCTGGGCTTCCCCAGCATTTGCGGAGCTGTGCAGAGCCAGGCCCAGGAGCTGAAGGAGCAGTGTGATCACCCAGCACTTTTGGTAGCTCTTCACATTGTGTTGTAGACGTGTGGAAACACAAAGCTACTGCGACACTGGGGTACCACCCGTCTGAAGATAACACGCGGCAGACCTGTAGCAGGCATGCATCCACAGTCACCCCAGTGCTTCGTAGCCTGAGAGGCTCAGCAAAGCTGCAATCCCCCCTTTTCCTCTGCTCCATCCCTCCTGCTTCTCCGCAGGAGTCAAGCCAAGTCCCACTCCTACCTGAAAGCAAGTAAGAGCTTACTTTGCATCCAACTCAAAATGCAGTGACGGAAATAACCCTTCTCTAATCCTTATTCTCTAAGAGGGACTGAATCTCCTCTTTTCAGCAGGGAGGCTGCGGTTTGACTGCCCCTGCCTTGCCTAACCCTCTACTTCAACATGCTTTATGCTCTGTTTTGACTCCTTTTCCTCTTCACCTCCTAGAAGTTTCTGCTGTTGCCATGACTTTTCAAATATGCCTACCTGCCTCCAAATGGGCCTCATTTCCACTTCTTGAACTGTTCAAACTTCCAGTAGTGACCTGTTAAGCCAAGCCTTTATTAACATCACACAGCGACAGAACTGACAGAGGGTCTTGTGCTCAGCACATCACCATCAGACCCTCTGGGTTCAAGAGGGCGATGAGCAATTGACACTCATATGCTCAGAGAGAAGCAGTCCTGACACACTGGGTGCTAAAAATAAGTATACAGTCGTAGCTGGGTACCTGAGCACTGTCAGGCTCTGTATAATCCACGGGGAGAGATGAGAACCTCCAGAGGATAATTCAACTTTCTTAAGATAGATATTGTTTTCTGTTTGTCTCCATTTTCTCAATCTCATTTTATCTACCTTCCTAAGCATTTCTGCAGAATTTAAATTTTGTTCAAGGTGGCACTTAAGGTAAAATATCCGTGCAAATTAGATTAGTTCTGGATTGTTAGATCCCTTCCCAATTTCTAGGCAAACACTGCCAACCATTTTCAGAAGTGCCAACGCCCAGTGAACAAACCACTATTATCCTTGCCGTTGCAGACTTGTTCTCTCCTGAGATGTAAGCAAACAGCCAGCGTTATTCTACACCAGTTAAATAACATCATTTCACAGATAATTTACACTAAGGGAAAGCATATCAACAGGTGTTTTAATACCTGGGAATATAATTTCCAATTTGGGAAAGCGAGAACTCTGAGAAGTGGCATAAGCAAAATGCCATTAATGCAGCTAAAGTGCACTGTACACTGAGTTTACACTTAAATTCATAGAATAATGGAATTTGGGCAGCAGATTATATATCCAGGTGCCATATTATACCCAGGCTGCTGACACTGCTCCATATCCTCCCGCATCCAAGGCCTCCGCAGCTGCTACCTGGGCATGCCTGGCACAAACCAAGGGCGGTGCTGTCAGCCGTGGTTTAGCATAGCGCAATGTCTGCGTTCAGGAACACACTAGCAAAGCCGCCATTCATCTTCTGCGTGACAGCGGTCAGAGCTTTCACCTCGGGGAAAATCCTATTTTCTTTACTTCCTTTGCCCCCTCCTCTCCAAAACCTGCACCCACAGCTCCTATATGCAGGAACGCTTTAATCCGTTACAGTATGAGGATATTTCAGGTGAAAAATCTCCCCATGGCTCCCACAGGGACCATAAGGTTGGGAGACAAGGCTCAAGGCTTGGGATTGTGAATGATGGAGGCCTTCAACCCCCTGAGTTTGGAGAGAGACGGATGAGAAAATGCCCGCCTTGGCAGGGCTGCGGGGGTAAGAGCCTTTCCCTGTCACCTTAGTGGGTTGTGCTGTCCCTCTGTGGCCCATGGCAATAAGGACTGGGTGGCCAACAGCAAGGAAGTCTCTCCTGGTAAGGCAATTTGCAGTATATCCTCAGTTATCTCGGGTGAAAATGAAACATGTCACATGAGGGCACAGCCTTGCCTACCTAATTAATTACTGCACAGGGATGTGCTTCAGGCAGCTTCACACAACGTACAACAGGCAGTTTCATATACCACTGAAGCTAAATCGGTGACCAAAATCCCACTGTCAGAGTCCGCAAAGAGCCAGCTGCCACGTCCGTACGCACAGAGTCGTTGCGGCATTGCCTTTCAATGTGCCAGGGGACATGCAAACATTGGCCACGGGTAGAAGATCTCAGGACACGAGGTCACATAAATCTGAGCGGCACAAAGAAAGCCCGTCAGCTGAGCCAGACTGCTGCAACGAACCTACAGTTCCTGACATTTACTATTCTGGGACAAAGCAGCCCTAAATGCTCCATTTAAACTCTGGCTTTGAAAGGCTCCTATTTAAATCCAGACGGACGCTGCTGAAGCCAACACAAGTGACACAAAGGCACATGGGCGCCTGGCATTTTCCCACGTGGCGCTCCAATTACCCCCTCAGAATATGTGAAACCCAGCATCCCGTTTACCAGAAATGGTCTGGAAGGGCTGAATCGCCAGTGACTATTTGTGGAAAAGGCCTCTCAACTCAAAGCATCCTTCCAAAACCCAGCACACAGAAATCCACTCGTCCCCAAAATGGGGTGCGCCAGCCGCAGCGCTAACGAACGCAGCTGGCAGAGTTGCCTCTCACCCTGCTGAGTTGCCAGTGAGCACAGACATTTTACTTTCTGCACTCAGGGAGGCACAGGAGGAAGGTGTGACACCTCTCGTGCCGAGAAGGACCTCGTGTCCCCCCTTGCTCGGAGAGCGCATGCAGGGAGCGGAGCTTGCGGTGCTGGGAAGCTGCTGCATTAGCCCTTGTGGTGGGGACTGGACTGGATCCCACAACAGCAACACAGTTCCTGCCTCGAGGTTTGCAGAACAATAGTCCTTTCAATTAGTGATTAAACCGGTATCTTTGCAAACTCCGGTTATTTTTGGTTTGCAATTGGCACGGATAACAGTTTGTTGGCCTTTTTCTTATAAGACAGTTTTAGAGTGTTTTCATCTTACTGAGCTGTTCTTAATGAATCTTCAGCTGTTGCAGCACAAAAACTAATCTTCCCTGTGAAATTGAAACACAAGAGTCTAATGTTGTTTATGAGATTGTTATTCTCAAAACCGAGGAGGTGATGACCGAAGTCAAAGGAAGCACAGGCTCTCCCTCGTATCCCAGCAGGACACAACTCAGACATGAGGAGGAAGAAAGGATCACTACTGAACTTTAAAGCCTGAAAATAACTAAGTCAGAGAAAGGCCTGGAAATCTTTTGACCCTTAAAGAGCTCAAGACTTGTAGTAGGAGAGGGCAAAATTAAAGGGCAGTAGGTACTGGACAAACCCTGCCAAGCATGGTCGGATCAGAGAGGCAGGGGTATTCCCGCTGCCGACGCTGGGAGCAGCGGCGATTTTCAGCCTCCCCAAGGCAGCCGTGCTTGAAGGGACAGGGACGCGAGGGATGGGTGGGACAGGGAGAGCACAGGGCTCTCTCCTGTGTGAGCTCTGCCTTCTCCCTTTGCACTGCAGCACTGGGCAGGAGCAAGTCCCAGTAACATCCCAGAGGCTGATGTTAGGCAGTGTCACATACCCAGATATCTGCAGTGGTAGCTGATGCCTCGGCAGCCAGCTGACTTTTAAAAATAGTGTGGAGGGGAAGAGAGAGGCAGGTGTTGTCTGGCTTTCACACTGGTCCTTCAGCTACAGGCTCGAGAGAGGCTGATTCAGCCTGAACTTGGTGAAAGAAGAGCAGGCTATCAAGACTAGATCCAGGGCTTTGTGCTGTTGAAGTACATCAAATGAAGGTAAAGTCATTGCCGAGATTCAACAGATGAGCTTGGGCTGAAATAGGCTTTTTTTATTTAATGAAAATGGGAAGAAAAGGAAGGTGGGCTTTTAAGAAGCTTGGTAGCACTATTTTCTGTTCCTGGAAGGCTCTTGTCTGTGAAAGTGCTGTTTCCCAGGAGCGGAGGTGTGCAGAGAGGCACAGAAAGGCTTTCAGGGCCATTCACTGCAACACTGTAGACCTCACAGACCCAGAAGGAAACCTGTGCACAGGAGCGCCCGTAGCTATTGACTGCTAAAGGTAAATGCACAGGAGAAAACAATTGAGGAAAGGGCTTTTCATGAGATGATCAACCTCAGGCAGTAGGCTGGGGCGGCAAGCGTCCCACCAGCTGGGAAGTGCCAGGTCCTGGTACCAAAACCCACCGATGCCTCTGGTCTCTGAGCAATGCCTGGACCCCCACCAGCAAACATCCCAGTCCCTGTGTGTCCCAGTGATATGCACCCACCACTCCCCAGAAGCCCTTTTTAAAACACTTAACCTCCTTAGCCAAGAAAACAACTGGGTAAGAAGTCACGTTTCTGAGCAGCCCAGCTTGGGAGGTGTCCTGCCCCCCAAGCTGCTGGCACCATGGGCTGTCCCTAATGTGGGAAGGAGTAGCATACGCTGACCCAGAGCAGGCAGCAGCCAGGACCCCAAGGTCCCTGTAGAAGATTACTTTAGTGTTTTCAAAGCCATTAAGCTTTGGTCGAACTCAGCCAGTAACAAATTTTGATGGGACCAGAACTGCATTCTGCTGTCAATGGCAATTAACCTATAAATGGTTTTTCTGCACCTTGAAAAGCGCAAAATAATGTATGAACACAAGGTCTTGTTATTAAAACCAATCTGGTCCACATTTCTCCCACATAGACAACTTCTTTTTCCCAAAAGTATTTAGACCTCAGCTTGCTATTACCACAAAACAGGAAAGTTTAACAGTGGTTCGAATAAGCTTCCCAGGTTCACTTACAGCCATCCTGGCTGTAGCCTCCTTCTAATAGACAACATGATTTAAATTAGTGAGAAGACGATGAACAAGAGTTTGATTTTCTTCTGAAAGGCTGTGTGCATTCCAAGCAACTTTTAAGAGCACTTCCAACACCAGCTTTTAAGAGAAACTTTATCACACTGAGATTAAAGGATTAGAATTTAAAAAGAGTTCCTAGACAAGCCTGAAAATTTACAAAAAAGGAAGAAACATGTTAGAAGGAGAAGAAAAGACCCATTGTGAACACGGCAACGTCTGTTTCTAAAAACTGCAAAAGAGAGCGATGTTCTCCACGACCTGATAAGACGCTTCTTCCTTTATCCATTATGATTTGAGAAACGGAAGCCATCCAAAATGAATTTCATCTGGCTGGATTAAATGGGCTCCGCAGGAATTTCTGTTTTCAGTCGCTTCACGGCAGGGATTACACAGCATGTGTGTTCCCAGCAGATTCTTTTGCATAAGCCTTGATTACCTTGCAGCAGGAAAGCCTGCTCACCCCAGCAGTCGCTCTGCCCAAGGGGCATGGTGCGCTTACAAAAATGCATAATAATAAGCAATTACAGTGTCATGATACAGAATTCTTGATTGCTGAATCTGTAGTTTATTGATGGGATCAGATTAGAGGCTTAGAGCCTGCTTAGGTGAAGGAGGGTTTTTTGCTAATGAAACTCCAGGTAAATCCTGCAAGTGCCTCAGGAAGCCTTCAGGCAAATTTGACTCTGCTCCTGGCACTGCTCTTCTCCCTCTGGACCCTGTTCAGCAAAGTACGTAAGTACATAAATATACACCCAAAGCTAAGCAGGTAGGTAATGATAGCTCTGAAAATGAACAGGAGGTTTTGTGCTTTTCTAAGGTATCAGTCTTGCTTGTGCCCGGGATAGATGATGTCCTGCAAGTGTAGGAGCTGAGCTCTGAAGAGGTGTGAGAGGCACAGATGCTCTTCAGCAGTGCAGCCAGGGAGTTTGCATCAAGAAGACTTCACCAGCGCAAGCCTGTGAACCTGGGGGGTTAAAACACACTCCTGGTACCTCTCCTGCTTCCCAATCTCTTCTGCTGACATCTGAGTGATGGAGAAGAAAGCCTCCATTGAGTATGGAGAAAACTTTCAAACAGGAGAGGAAAATATCATCCAGCTGCATCTTCCCACAGTCTACATGTTGGTGACCTTCCATGCATGCACCATCCAACACAGGTGACAGTAACAGCACTTACCTCCTCTCAGCCAGTTTCAAGGCAGGAACAAGCATATCTAGACCATCCCTGGTGAAGACTTGTCTAACCTGATCACCAGTGGAAGAGGTTCAGGAACCCCCCAGGCCGCTCCCTCCACTGCTTCACCACTTTATGGTTAGAAATATTTTCCTACTATCTCATTCAAATGTTGTTTGCGGCAGCTTCAATCAAATATGTTTTGCCTAGTGCTACCAGACAGACAGAAAAAGCTGCTTGCTGTCCTCCCTACCACATTCAGAGACTGCTGCCCACTCCTCTCCCCTCAGTCCTCTCTTTTCTGGAGTAACTTGTCTGCCATTCTTCCTGACTCAAATTTCTTAAACCTCTGTCACAGCTGCCCATCCTGGACAGTAGCCAACCTTTCTTAAACTGGATTTAGCACACAAGCCCAAGATTTATCAACAAAGAGCAGAGCAAAATCACAGCCTGTGACGTTCTTACCGATACAACCCAGAATACATTTTCCCTTTTATTTAACATTTCATCTTCTACCTAGTATAAACTCATGCCTGGGGATTTTTTTTGTTTGTTTCTTTGTTTGTTTTTGGGGGGATGCTGTTTTGCTGCCTCCTTTGTATTTGCACATTTGATTCCCCCTTCCCAAATTCAACATTTTACTGCATTCGACTTCATTGGTTGTGCTTTTCCCCTGACTTACAGATTGCTCTGAGTCCTGCTGCATCCCTCAAGTAGGTTTGCAAACTTCCCTCCAGGGGCTTCATCCCTTCACAAATGAAAGTGCATTCTCTACTTCATTGTCTGAAGTGGAAGTAAAAAACAAATTGACTAAAATTTGTGCAAATTTTTGTAAATAAAAATTCATTAGAGAGTGAACTATTGACAGCTTGCCTTTGGGTGCCATATGTCAAGCAGTTCAGTACCTACCTTGTTACGATTTAATCTCTTTCACATTCTCTTAGTTTGTATATAACAACATCATCTGCCCATGACAAAAGCATTTCTGAAGTCATGATGCAACATATCAGCTACTTTTCCCCTGTTCATGCGACCAGTTATCCAGTCAAAGAAAGGAGTCAGACTGGACTCACCTGACTTGTTTTTTGAAAAATCTACTTTTGATATATTTGCATTTTATCCTGTTGGTGCTTATAAAGTTGTGAATAATTCACGCAGAATCCTTCCGGGTACCAAAGCGAGTCTGTCTGGTCTGTCTTCTCTCCATCCACATCCTTCTCCCTTGCCTTTTGCTGTTTGCTCTTCTCCAGCCTGCTGGGATCTTCTCTTCCACCCTTGTTGGGCATTCAAGGATAATTGCTAATGTTTCAAGGAGTGCTTCAGCTGATCCCTCACTTACCCTAGGGTGATTGTCATCTGTCCCTCCCAGCTTATCTAATTTCTCTAATTTATGCCTTACATTTAAAACATTTAACTGATCTAAACATTTCAACACTAAGGAAATTACAGGGAAATACCAAATAATGGTTATTATGCATTGATTTATCAGTCTGCTGACTCAGGAGAAGTAATGGATCATTTATGTCCCATTACTTTCAAAGACACTTTCAAACAGAGGTAAACATTAGATTTGGACTCGATGATCTTAAAGGTCTTTTCCAAGCAAATGATTCTATGATTTATTAGATCTAACGACAATAGTATGTTTATAACCCTGTTTTGAAAATAACATTTTTGCTACAAAGAAATAATGAAAGATCACGTTTGAATTTCCTCTTTATGTAGCTGTGACTCCTTCAAAGACTATTCTTTATCTTTTATAAAGCCAAAATCTGATGTATTTTTGCTTTAAAATCAAACTAGTTTTTTAACCCAATGATAATGGAAGTTCATAATTCTGTTTCTTTCTCAAATCACTTAAACTGTTGCCATGGAAATAATTCTATATGGAGATGGGTCAAGAGAAAATAATCTCTCAGAGAAGATTGCTGCTTGAAAAGCACATAAATTATAATAATTTAATCAGAAGCATAAAGTAGTCAATCTAAAAACCTATGCAAGTATAATAATTCAATTCAACTGCCTGATCTTTCTCTCCTGTGCATATCTTCTACACTATTGTTAAAAATCCATTACTAATTAATCTGCTAATATGGTTTGCCAGGACACAGCCCAGTTGGCCACTGAAAGTATTGTGCAAAGGAGATGAGAAAGGATTGCTGTTCAATAAAATAAAGAGCATTGTTCTCCCACTTGCTTGTCACTTGGAGATAAATGTGATTTCTCCTGGATATAGAATCCTTTATCTTCCCCCTTTCTGCCCTGCTGTACTGCTGTGGGAAGGCTTGCGATGCTTAATCCCTGTCTCAGATGTGGCTTCACGTCCACTGTGAGTATTTTATCTCCAGGAACCTGGTCCCAAGCTCAGTGAAAACAACAAGAATCTTTGGAAAGAAAACATTGCTTTTTTGAAGTTAGAAGTGGTTGTAGATACTAGCTGAATTGTAAACTATTTTGCTATTGAAACTGTTTTTTGTGTTAAAGTAAGGAAATCCCATATTAATATCATCAAGGAAAGACCTGATTATTGTGGGGTAAAACTAATGCATCCCAGAAGTTCCAATTTACTTTACTTTTGTTCTTCTCATTAGTTCTCCTTGAACACTTGTGGTGTGTCTGCCACATCTGTGCCTGTGGGCTGTATTAACAGAGATTTTCCCTGGGCTTTCTCCTGAGAGGTCACACTGTCCTTCTCATGGTTCTTCTCACGATCTATTCTCTGCATAATGTTTTACCGGCTACATTTTTATCTGAAAGCTATCCAGTGCCCTCCACCCAAGGCTGTCCAAGGTATTATGTTTGAAATGAGCTGCAATAAGAGGTTGGCAAAAATTCTTCCCTATTCAAAGACAGCTGAAACAAGATGGATTTGTTGAGTGATTTGCTCCTGGCTATTGATCCCACTCTGCCAGAAGTGGGTAAAAATCCAAAGCACCCAACTCCAATGTTATACTCCAATTCAGCTTCTAATGCCATGTCATTTTAGTTTTAAGGTTGACCCATGAATGTGTGAGACCTATTTTTGCCTAAAAACTTTGGAGAAATGTGGAAGGCAAATAAAACTTTAACAAAATTACAAAATATAAAAGAAGAAAAATGACAAAAATAAGACAAAGTGTACCAGGACAGCAGGATTAACCAAGAAGATCTGAAGGCTTATGATTAATGTCACTAACAGAGGAGAAGTGATTTTTCCTTGCAGGAATGATACAGGGGAAAGTATAAACTAAAAATAATGGAATAGCAGAGTTATTAGGCCATTGTTTATCTGGTTTTAAAGCAGAGAAGGACAGGCTTTTACCTAAACTGGTGATAAGATTGAGAGAGAGAGAGAAGCAGGAAAATAAGGAAGTCTGTAAGATAAGTCCTAAAATAGCTTGTGAAGACTTCGAGCCTCTTGGTATTGACAAGGCATTAAGCAGAGACAACATCCATCCGAGGGTGCAAAGGGAAGCGGGGGTGGGACAGGGAGGGGTCCAGCACATTTTTTTCCAAGGTCACACGTCCCCCTGCGCTGGGGACAGACCAAGTAAACACGCACGAGTCAAAGGCGCCAGCAGCTGCCCGGGCTGTTCAATAGCAGCAGTGGAGAAAATCCCAAAGTTTGCAGGAAAACCTTGGGAAGGGCTGGAGAAGGGAGGTTGTTTGGTGCCAGAAGGCAGATCTAGGCTTTCTGCATCCCTCCTTGGCAGCTCCCAGCTCTCCCCATTAAAGGTGTGGGGAACACCAGGAAATCACTTCTAGCAGAGGTGCCTAAACTTTGGCAGCATGAATATGCTTTTCCTCTTTGCTTTTCCTTCCTGCACCTAACAGAGGGTGGCCAGAGTGAATGACAACTCACAAATACACACTTCAGCTCGGGAAAGTATCCAAATTAGGAAAAACCCTGGGCATTTCTTTCAATCTCATAGAAGTTAAAGGAAGCAGACACATGTGGTAAGAGTTTTATACGAATTCCCAAATTGGAGTCAGATTAATTCAGCTGTTGACTTTTTAATCAAACAAAGCATTTCTGAACTAATCAAAAAAGAGATTTATTACTAATATGAATTTACCAGACAGTTTCAATTTTTTTTCAGATGATTACTTATTCTGACATGACAAGTCTGAATATTGGTGGTCAGGTTTAATAACAGGTTACCTAAAGGATGCCTTAGTGTTCCTGTTCACCAATTGGTTTTGGGTTTTGAGCAGAATAATAAAGAATAACAGTATAAGAAGTGCTATAAGAAATTCAGACCAGTAATGCTCTTGTGCTAAAATGCTAAAATACTAAACCACCTCTGACTTCTGAATAATTAATTGTTACCAACAATCAATTTAATAACTCTAAAGAACAAATATCACAACACAAGTGACATCGTGGTGATACATCCTTCAAATTATTCATACGTTCACATATCTTACTGAACTTTGTCATATAAAATTCATCATTTCAGGTAAGAAGAATCCTTGTCCCTGAAGGCTTTGCATTTTTCTTCCTTATTGACCTGCCATTGTAAAGACGTATCGTTGTAAAAGAGCACTATTGATTTTCAGAAGCTCTTTGGAAAAGCAGTATCTTGGCTTCATTAAAAATTGAACAGCTTAGTATAGCAATATGTCTGGAAGAGAGCTGAGATGGTCTGCATTTAGCCTCCAACTGACTAAAGAAATAAGGCAAAGCCCTGGTAAAAGGTGTAGAAATCCAATTGGGACTTGGGGTTTCAGTCTTAGTCAAGCTTAGACCTGGTCTGAAGATATCTCTGCAGCTGCTGCCTCTCTGTGGAGGTACCTGAACTGCATGGGCAACTCAGGATTTTACCTCAGACTTTCTGAAGAACCAGAACTTCTTCACTGAGTACCTAGATACATGATTTTAGCTGGGCTAAGTCCACCTTACACCTAAATCTTCTCGTGATCCAGATAGCAGATGTGCCTCTGCCCTCCCCAGCTGGCTCAGGGTGCTGGGGGTTGCTGCCGTAGCAGACGCTTGACTCCACGGTCACACTACTCATCTTTGATATCTAAAAGACAATTCCTGACAATGCCTCATTTCAGTGTCTCTTGGGCATGCAGCCTACTTCAGACCCCTATTTAGGACTCAACTGTCCCACGTATGTGGAAGGTCCCTAGATCTCCTCCAGAACTCAGTGTCAGATGTTGCAGCATGTGGGAGCAGTGATGAGCAGCCCATCATCAAGGCCTGTTGTCGGATGTTCACTCTGGTCATTCTTACTGGTTTTTGGCACCTTCAGGACTTAGGCAGAGCCTGAGAGAGAAGTTCTCCATGGCTTTCCAGAACTCTCTGGTGTTTAAATTGCTCTAGTGCAGCATCTGGGACTTATGAGAGATCAGCTGAGCTCCGGGTTGGCAACTTGGTCCCTGTGTGACCTGGAGGTTCTTGATGTTTATTGTCCTGTCTGATGGATAAGGCCGTACAAATGCTACATAAACCTCAGAGGTAAAGAACAAAGTAAAAGTCTCAGACAGGATTTCTGAAAGTTTTAAAACTTTTTCCATCAGGCCTGTCCTGGTTTCAGCTGAGTTAGAGTTACTTTTCTTCCTAGTAGCTAGCATAGTGCTGTGTTTTGGATTTAGCATGAGAAGAATGCTGATAACACACTGATGTTTTAGTTGTTGCTAAGTAATGCTTAGACTAGTCAAGGACTTTCTTTTTCAGCTTCCCATGCTCTGCCAGGTGCACAAGAAGTTGGGAGGGGGCACGGCCCAAGATAGTTGATCCAAATCGACCAAAGGGCTATTCCATACCATATGACGTCATGCTCAGTATATAAACCGAGGGGAGTTAGCCGGGGGGCAGCGATCGCTGATCGGGGACTGGCTGGGTGTCGGTCGGCGGGTGGTGAGCGGTTGCATCACTTGTTTTCTTTTCCCTGGGTTTTGTTTGTCTCTCTCGTTCTCCTTTTCATTACAATTATTATTATTATTATTATCATTATTATTATTACTATTATTATTATTTTATTTCAATTATTAAACTGTTCTTATCTCAACCCGTGGGTTTTCTTACTCTTGCCCTTCCGATTCTCTCCCCCATCCCACCGGGGAGGGGGAGGGTGAGCGAGCGGCTGCGTGGTGCTTAGTTGCCGAGTGGGGCTAAACCACGACAAGGCCGTTCCCAGCAGGCAGAAAAATCCTGGCTGAAGAGTAAAGGTTCCTGAAATGAATAGCATAAAAAGATGTCTTTCATTATCTTGCTTCAAAGTACAGATCATGACCATTAAGTTATTCAGGGCTACAAGTTCCAGACCTCCTTTTCCCCCCTTTTCATCTAACCAGCAGAGGAAAAGGCTGTAACAACTTCAGCATTTAGCACAAGGTAACGCATCTTTCTCTAGAACAAAACATAACCCCTCCAAACCCCTCCCAGCTGACCCCCAGCCTCCGGTCAGCCTTATTTCAACATCCGTGTGATGTGCACAATGACAGACCAGAGACAGCGGTATTTGTCAGCCGTCTCCTCGCTGACCTTTAGATAAGAGCAGCCTTCCCCACTTCTGGCCACCAGAAAGGAAAAGGTCTGCACTCCAGACGTGCCTGAGCCAGGGAGCGAGCTGCAGCTTACGGCTTCGCTTTCCCAGTGTGCTGGGCTCCTTCACCAGCTGCGGTTTGGAGACTGGGAGCGAGCCCCCCTCCTGTCTGCACAAAGCCGTACTGATGTCATCGCTCGGGCATCTGATGCGTAAAGCTAAAAATGTGAGTGTCCACCCCGGGGAGGCTCTGCCGAGGGGTGCCAGGCTGCTGGAAACACTCCTACCTGCCAGGAAGGGTGGGAAACACATCTGGTTGCTCAAAAAGCAGCACATAGGTGTCCCTCTGCCATCCCACCTGGGCCAATCCTTGTGGACATCCCTACTGGCATCCCCAGGAACAAGACACCTGGGGCAAGGGCACATATCCTGCTCCATGCGGCATGGCTGTAGGATCCCGCTGGGTGCCAGCCACCCTGAACGCACACATACACACCTACGCCGTGGGTGTCAGTGTCCTGGACCCCATCCTGCCTTCTGGTATGCCTTCGACCTGAAACTCCCATGGTCTTTTTCTCCAGGGGATTGCTCTCCCCTTCTTCTGTTGCTTTGCTCTCATGGCATTTGTTGGAAGTTAGGACCTTTAGTGTCTCTCCACCAAATTTGGCTAAAGCTGCTGGGCAAAGGTCTCGAAAAGGTTGGTCCTGGTCCCACAGGGAGCAAGAGGAAAAACATAACAGGTATGTCGCTGCTGCCCAGAAAGAATGTCTTTGCCTATATGGCAGGCAGGAATGTGCCCGAGGCAAAGCAGCAAGTTGAGGAGCCGGGAGAGGTCATCTCAGTGTTTATCCTCATCCCCTCTCACACAGCTGCAAACGGGTTCATGGCAGCCTGAGCAGGTCTCACGGGTGTCCTGCTCCCTCCCCCACCTCCTCTCCCTGCCTTCACCCCAGCTCTGGGGCGTGTCAGGCTTCTCAGCACCCTCATTCAACAAAGCAAGCAAATAGCTTGCAATGGCATTAACACTCCAAAATGGCTCAGGGAGGCTGCGGTGAAAGCTGGAGCATGGGTCTACGGGAGAAGGTGGTGGTGAGTTTTGGGGTCAGGCAGAGGGTAGGCCCCTGGGAGCTGGTAATTAAAGGGTTGGGGACCACCACAGCAACTGTGAGGAGCAGGAGGGGATCCAGGGCACCAGCAGCTCTCACATGGGTGTACGCAACTGGTCTCAAAACAGGTGCTGCTGGCCAAGCGGCACAAAACAGGGTGTTAGATAGTTTCATGCTTTTTGCAGTAGCCGACTTTCCACTCTAAATGAGAGTTAATTTGATTTCTTACTTCAGATAAGACTACAGCCTGTTGGGCTCAATAGCAGGAGGTTACATATGGAAATGCAGAGGACCATAGATGAAATATAAACTATCCAATCTAATATATTAGCATATTTTTGAGTGATGAGTGGCCATTGCCTTGCGAACAGCTTGCTGCTACGTCAGCCTTCTGCAGCAGCAAATATATACTATGAGCTATTTGCTAGCATCATATTCAGGCTTTTTTGAGCCTCCTGTGTTCATGCGTGGTTCCCCAGCAATCTGGAGCAAGCCATATATCACCTTCACACCCTCACAAGGCTGAGTTGAACTGGTGGCCTTGTGAAATGATGGCCATATTCTGAATGCCTCCAGCTCTCCATCAAGTGAGCAGAGAGGGTTTTGCATGCCCTGGATGTACCACAAGGCTCGGTGCATGGATGTAATCAGCAAAGGCTGGTTGCCAGCCAGCCCTGCCCGCCTTGGCGGGGCACAGGGGGCTGTGAGGCAGCTCCCTGCCTCCCTGCCTTGTGCTTCGAGCCTCCGGCTGGGCTGGGGGCGCAGGGAGGTGAGGCCCATCCAGCGGCACGGCCAACTCCCACCCCTGAGGGCTTACGATTAACATGTGTGATGGGGGAGAGCAGGTGGAGGCACTGAGCACGCAGAGCGCCTGAGGATGTCCCCGCTGTCAGCGCGGTGACCGCCGCACACCAGCTGGCTTGCCACTCTTGAGGTACTTGTCACCAGGAGGTGACGGGGCTGGTAACGCCGGACAGATGGCCCTGCGCCGGTGCTGGCAGCTCTGCAGCCTCCGTGGTGCTTTTAAGGAAACTAATTGGTGAGGGAAGTGCCTGCATGCATCGGCGGTGATACCACAATCACTAACGCCTTCGGCCAGCGCTGGTGGCTGCCTGCAGTGAGCTTATTAAGGCGGTGGAGCCAGTCAAAGAGGCAGCATGTCCTGGCTCTGCCACCACTGTGAAACACTTTGGGGCAGGACAGAGCAGGAGATTCCCCGAGCAATGTGTGGGATTGCTTAAAGCACATGCTAGAGGCGGCCATGGACACGAGGCACTGCGGGACGTGTGCCACAGCCATGCCCCCACGCTGCACAGCCAAGCCCACATGTGCAAGCCTGGGCAGCTTCACAGTCCAGGGTGCAGCAGGATTTTGGAGGGAGGAATGTTGCCAGGGGCATGAAGGAGAAAGAAAGAGATGCTTGCTGGTTTAGGTCTTTGCATACAACACCGTGTGGCTGGGAAGGCAGGCATCTCCACCACCCTTTGCTTTTGGTCTTCATGGCTCGCGTGTTTTGGGATTGCTTCGGCCAGAGCTATGGCAAAAGCAGAGAGGGCTCTCATGAACTCTGTGCTACCGCTGTCCGGAGGTCGAAACAATGTCTAATTTTGTCAGGATCATCCCCAAAAATGCTGTAGAAGTTAGAAACAAGAGAGGAGAGAAAATGTCATGGGGGGTTAACGCAGGAGTGGAGTTTTATTTCAGGATGCAGAAGCGCATCGCCTTTGCAGTGGTGCAAAGCTCCCCAGCAGACCTCCCTGGTGCAGCCTACGTGAGAGGCATTTATAAGCCATTTTTCCAAAAAGCTTTCCCAAATGTGCCTCTGATAAGCTCCAAGGCCAGCGATGGCCACACATGCAGGCTGGTAGGTACCAGGCAGAGTTTTGCTGTGGCTGCACCTTCGTCTTTACATCACAAAGGAGGGAAACAGCCCTTGCACGAAAAAAAGACAGCATTTCCATTTAAAGGTAGGCCGAAAGGATGCGAGACAATTTGTGCGGCCACAAGGCAGCTCATTCAAGACAAAAAGGAAAGCTGTATCAGTGCAACTTTCCCAGACAGACAAGCCATAACTCAGAGCTCCCTTTTGCCGTCTCCTGCAACAAGCTTCCCTTCAGCTGCTGCAATCTCCGCTCATTCATTTCCTCCCCTCCCTCTCCACTGTTTCTTTCATTACCCATTACAAGACCTATTCATGGACGTTCCCTGAAATGTCCCATTTGTCGAGGGAGTTGCTTTCACTTCCAGCTACTGGACATTTTGAGCCAGGGGCCCAGTCCTAGGTAATAAACATCTCCTTTGTCAAAATGAAGCAGAGTTTAAGTACCAGCGAACAGTGTCTGTCTGCTAGATAGGGGGCTGGTGTGGCCTTAGCCAGCTATTGAGATGTCTTTGTGCCATGTTGCCATAGCTACCCTCCAGCTAAACAGGGAAAGAGCTTCTTTGTCCCAGATTAAGACCAGCAGACTTTTGGAGCAGAGCCTGCTGGAGACCGTGGGGAAGGAGCTTGTCTGCAGCTGCCGGGACTTTTGCATTGCTGTTGTGTGTGCATTGGGCTTGGCAGAAAGGAGACGGAGGATTGCTTGAAATAAATTGATTTTATATACATATATATGTATGTATGCATAGGTACATATTTTTTTTATATATATACACACAAAGAAGGCTGTGGAATGGTGGTGGTTGAGGGACAGGTTTGCAGCAAAAGAGGTGAAACCTGAAGTAAAGAGGACTTGAAATAAATTGAGCAGGAGCCCTTGTAGCACTTGACACAGCCCCCAGGGACGACAACCAAATCCCTTGAAAGGGGACTGCAGGCCCTGACCAAATAGGGTATTTCCAGATGAGGCTCCCAGAAAACTCACATCAAACTAGCAGGCACTGTCCTTTCTCCTGCCTTGTGCTAAGTGGTGTCAGTGCTGGCCCTGCATGTCCTCACACATCCATCTTTACAAACCCATCAGTGCCTGGCATGGGGCGATGCCCGTGTCTTTGCAGCCACTGCTGCGCAGGCAGCCAAGCATGGCCAGACCAGGTCAGCAGGGCAGGCACGGCAGCTGAGGACTCAGGATGGACTGCAAAACCCCCATGGAGAAACAAGGAGGCATTTGCCTAAATGCTAAATATGAGGGGGATTAGCCCACAACTGATTTTTTTTCTGCCTTGACTGGACCTTTAGCTCAGTAAAAGTGGGGCTGAGTGTTCCCACACTGCACAGTGGTGCCGTAGACCAACACAGGCAGGGTAAAATCATGGAGAGTGGTGAACGCTTGCATCTTGTGCTTGCTGTTTCACACGTGCACTGCAATGCCACATGCAGCCATTACTTTCTTCCTGACTGCACTGAAGGAGGGGACGTTCTACAGCTCGTTTGCTCCCATTAAAAGGTGGGGTTTCCAGAGAGGTAATGAGCAACCTCAGGATCAACAGGCCTGATCTTGCTCCAGCTCTGAGTTTTGTTTCTGCCCACCACAGACTTCCTAAAATGACCCCATTTCTTGAGGGTGCTCAAGCAGCAGGGAGAATTTCAGACCTCCTGAGGCTGGGATATGCAAGTAACATGGACTGCTTGGGGACTGAATTCACATGAATTCAGAGAAAAAAGGCTGGATATGTTCAACATAAATTTTGGATGACATGTAAACTAATTTTGAAGGAAGGACTGAAGACATGAAATGAAAGGAAAAAATACTATAAAAATATAACAGGGCTTTGCCAAGGTCACTTGAGTCAGGCTAGCTTGATAGCTTTTGGTGATAAGAAAAGAAAAAAAATAAAAGAGCAAACAAAGTACTCCATGGGCTTTTTTAGACATGGGAAATGCTTTAGATCTAATCTGTCTGGACTTCAGCAACACTTTTGATAAAAGAGCCACATGGGAAATTATTGTTTGTGTTGGAAGAAGCGGGGACTGGTATTCGAGCTGAAGGTCTGTCAGGAAATAGCCAAGAACAAACACAACAGGTTCTTCTGAAAGGAAAATGATAGGAGCGGGGGGGACATAATGGGTGAAATTCCTTGGAGCCAGTTTTAGTTAGCTTTCTTCTGGAACAAAAAGTAAGCAAGGGCTAATGATATTTGCAGACAATACACAGTTGGGAGGCATCAGTGAATTGGGAATATCATAAAGGAAAAACATGCTACGTTTGAGAGCTGGAAGAGTGGACCTGGAGCGAAGAGTTCAAAGTGCCCGTCATGCTAAGGCTCCCTACACTAATTAATTAAACCGAGCCAGGGCAGGTTTATGAACTGCCCTGTGACCATCGGCGAGGATAAATGTTTACGTGCCTCCTGGCACTGTTTGACCGGGGCCGACCAACTCCCTGCTAGACAATGCCCAGGCACGGTTTGGGGATTAGCGCCGGCCGGGGACCGCTTCCAGCAGGCTGTTTGGATGAGGTCACTCTGGTTTAGAGATTAGGAGAGTCGAGCTGCATGGATGCGAGCCATGCCACGCTGTAAGGCCCTCGCTCACTTCACTGGCCTGCCGTAGGCGTGGCCTAAGAAATTACATCGTTTTGCTGTAAAGTGGAGGGTACTGATCAACCACGAAATGGCTGTGAGCACCTATGCAACGCGCTTGCACAAGACAGCAAATACAGTCACAGCTTGCATCAGGAGAAAGAATTCTGAAAGAGCGAAGGCATATTTTTGCTCCTTTACAACCTTTTCTGAAAAAAATGGGTGTAATCACAGCCTCCCCTAGCCCAGAGTCATTCCAACTGGAGCAGGCTGGCATGCAAAGAAGAAATGTTGGAGGGAGCAGCAAACATGTCCAGTGAGAAGGAATTGAATGAATTTGGCCAGTTTAGCTTGGCAAAAAAAAAGCTGAGAAGCAATTCACTTGTGCTGTCTGTTAATACATCAAGGAGGTAAACACCAGAGAAAGAAAAAAAACATGTAAGCTAAAGGCAACTGTTGGCACCAGTACAAATGTGTATCAGTCAGCCACAAATAACTTCAGGCTGGAAATTAAAAGCATTTCTCTAATCACTGGAGAAGAGTGCTTCAGCTGCAACCTCGCAGGAGGAGCACTGGAAGCAGAAATGAAACTTGGTTTAGGAAGTGATGGCTGCACACCTGGGGATACATGTGACATGGTGGCTTGTGACAGCAGAGACTGGTCCCACTGACCCACGAGGGCCCCCAGTCCAGCTTCTTCTCTTCCTAAATAATTCATAGGAAAGCCTGCTAATAATGACTACAAGAAGTGGTGCTGAGCCTAATTGTTCCCACCATCCATCGAGCTATTTCATTGACCACAGCCCTTGCGTACATTAGATGAGGCAGGGATGCTAATGGAAACCGGCGTTACAATATGCACAAGTGCCAAATTCTGTGCTTGCCCCTGGATTGCTGCTTGAGCATATTGCTTCCTGTAAGACTTGGCCTCACACACGTTATTAGAAATGAAAGCATGTGAAAAAAAGAAATATAAATTAAAAAAGGGAGGTTCCATAGAGTGTGCAATAAACTGCAACCTGAAGATGGTTTAGAAGGCAAGAAATTCTGATAATTGCTCTGGCTAATAACTCTGCACATCCAATTTACTTCTTTTTGCTTCTTCCATGCTTGCTTGTCTCAGCTACTAGTAGTGTTTTGTTTATTAAACCAGTGCTTTTCAACCTGTGGTCTACAGATTCTGGAAGGTGTTTGGGCTACTTGTAGGCAGTTGTGCAAAAACTAATTAAGAAAAGGAAATCTGTTGTAGAAGCCCTACATTTGCTAAACAGAAGTCTCTGTTGCAGAGCAGACTTCAGCTGTTCCCCAAACTGTGTATGAGCAGGACTGCGTTTACACAATGTCCAGCACAATCAGACTCTAACTCATCCAGCCTCTATGGATACATCCACAGGCACATCCTCTCTCTAATGTAGCCCAGAGGTGTAGGACCTGCGCTCAGTTTTTTCATGATATAAAATATATATACAGCACACAAAGCCTGCAGCTGGATAGGAAATACGTATCCATGTGAGAGAAGTCAGAGAAGGGTCTTTGCATGTCAAAGGCAGCAAAACCAAAGTATTTTGCGCTGCAGTATCTCCTGTGCTCTCGTAGTGGGAGATGTCTCTTAGGGATTTGGGAAGCTGTTGAGAAGCCCCAACTCTTGCGGAGGCAGAGGAAAGGCGGCAGTAAAGCAGTTGCTCTGTTTCAGTGCTTCTTTGGACACTTGCCTTTTAGCCAAGTCATTCAGCCCCCATATACAATAGTCATAACATTGCATAGTTTAATTTTTATCTGTTATTTAGTCATGATCTAATAACCCACAAGGCAAAATCAGCAGCACCATTCAAATCCTCCAGTAGGAGTTTCAGTAGCTCTGAGATGTCTCCTGAGACACAATTTACAAATCCTTCCTGCTTTTTAGGCATCAGCTGCAAAGTTTGTATACAGATCCAGGGTTGGCACATGTACCTGTCTCCAAATTCCAAATATTAGAAATAAATTCAAGCTAGGTCTATTAGCCTTGATTGATTTCAAAAGCATAAAGGCTCCTAAATACTTTGGTAGTTCTGGGGGTGAGAGCTTGCATATATGTTGAGTAGATCTCTTCAGCAGTGTATCTACACCACAGAAGAAGTTGCCCCCTTCACTGGAGGACAGCAGAGAGGCAGAGGCATTGCCCTGGCCATCTGCATGGGAGCAGAGGATTGCAGTGGCCGTGTAGCTTGCATTAAAGAAAGTGCTGCTTTGCCGCCACAGTTGGCTGCCCAGAGAAGTTGTGGAGCCTCAGTCTTTGGAGACATTCAAAACCTCACTGGAGATGGCCCTGCAGGACCTGCTGTAGCTGACCCTGTTCTGAGCAGGGATTTGGACTAGAAGATCTCCAGAGATCCCTTCCAACCTCAGCCCTTCTGTGATTCTGTGATATATACATACATATACACACACACATATATTTACATATATATAAATATATATTACATACCCCCTCAGGGCTCGGATGCACAGCTGAATTGCAGAAGCTCAATGAATTGCCATCCATCAGCTGATGCCAGTGGAACTCATGCAGACATCTGCGTGTGCAACATCATGTAAACCTCTTTTACTGGGGTTTAAAATCAGTTACTCCTCTCCAGAGACAAGCTGGAAGGGCACACCTGGNATTTTGCGCTGCAGTATCTCCTGTGCTCTCGTAGTGGGAGATGTCTCTTAGGGATTTGGGAAGCTGTTGAGAAGCCCCAACTCTTGCGGAGGCAGAGGAAAGGCGGCAGTAAAGCAGTTGCTCTGTTTCAGTGCTTCTTTGGACACTTGCCTTTTAGCCAAGTCATTCAGCCCCCATATACAATAGTCATAACATTGCATAGTTTAATTTTTATCTGTTATTTAGTCATGATCTAATAACCCACAAGGCAAAATCAGCAGCACCATTCAAATCCTCCAGTAGGAGTTTCAGTAGCTCTGAGATGTCTCCTGAGACACAATTTACAAATCCTTCCTGCTTTTTAGGCATCAGCTGCAAAGTTTGTATACAGATCCAGGGTTGGCACATGTACCTGTCTCCAAATTCCAAATATTAGAAATAAATTCAAGCTAGGTCTATTAGCCTTGATTGATTTCAAAAGCATAAAGGCTCCTAAATACTTTGGTAGTTCTGGGGGTGAGAGCTTGCATATATGTTGAGTAGATCTCTTCAGCAGTGTATCTACACCACAGAAGAAGTTGCCCCCTTCACTGGAGGACAGCAGAGAGGCAGAGGCATTGCCCTGGCCATCTGCATGGGAGCAGAGGATTGCAGTGGCCGTGTAGCTTGCATTAAAGAAAGTGCTGCTTTGCCGCCACAGTTGGCTGCCCAGAGAAGTTGTGGAGCCTCAGTCTTTGGAGACATTCAAAACCTCACTGGAGATGGCCCTGCAGGACCTGCTGTAGCTGACCCTGTTCTGAGCAGGGATTTGGACTAGAAGATCTCCAGAGATCCCTTCCAACCTCAGCCCTTCTGTGATTCTGTGATATATACATACATATACACACACACATATATTTACATATATATAAATATATATTACATACCCCCTCAGGGCTCGGATGCACAGCTGAATTGCAGAAGCTCAATGAATTGCCATCCATCAGCTGATGCCAGTGGAACTCATGCAGACATCTGCGTGTGCAACATCATGTAAACCTCTTTTACTGGGGTTTAAAATCAGTTACTCCTCTCCAGAGACAAGCTGGAAGGGCACACCTGGACTACAGCAGCACAGTCACCGTGGCTCAGCCGGCACGCAGCAACCTGTGAAGCTGTCATAAGCTGAGCGGGTTTCTGAGCCTTGCAGGTAAGTTGGTTCAACTACAGTGGTCTGTGTTCACTGGAGCAATGAGGAGAGGTGGTGAAGGTTTAGTTAATTTGAGCTGATACAGATTCAAACCCATTTAAGAAAACAAGATATAGGCATGTTGTGCCACTTGCTGGAGCACATTTCACTAGTAATTCTTGTGACACCTCTCCCTAGGCCTTTATGGGAAAAATGATCTATATAACTCTGATGAATAAATAAAAATTTTTTAAGATATAAAAAAAATATTTTTGAGTAATAATGCAGTAATGCACAAAACACTGTTGCCAACAGTAAGAGCTCCTGATCTGGGTCAACTGGTGATTTAAAGCAAAAAGAAAAAAGCTCTTCAAGAAGATTGCTCTTTAGCAGTTGAGTATCAGGAGCCAGACTCACCATTGAGCTCCATCTGCTTTGTATCACGCTGTGATGCAAACCCAGATCTGAGCATCACTGGGACCCTGCGGAGCAGCTGGAGTAGACGGGGAAGGCTGGGCCAACAAGCCTTCATCAATTCTTAAGAGTTTTACACGTTTTGGGGGTGTGGGGTGTGTTCTTTGGTCTGTTTCTTATGGCTGCTCTTCAGATACCAGAATGACGGCCTCCCAAATGCCAAATCTGCTGGGCTGTGGGATGGTACAGTGGCTGGCCTGACCTCTCAGAGGAGGAGGTTTTCTGCTTACAGGATAGCGAAGGGAGACCCTACTATGGGGTTTCCATCCTCAACCAGGAGCCATATGCCCTCTTCTACCACCTGGCTCCCCATGCGGGAAAAATTCACATCACTTCTTCATCCCCGGTCACTTTTTGTCTGTCTTGGAGACCAGACAATCTCTGAGGACAGAATATCTCTTGCCAGGCTCATACAGTGCCCAGACCTCACGGGGCTTGTACTACAGAAGTAAAGGAAGATTCTTGCTGGGAATTTGAGCAGTATTGCCTATCTCTAACAAGAAACTTTGCTGGTGCTGTCTGCAGAAAGCCTGTATACATAACCTTCTGCGAGGAGACATTTAGTCAATACACCTGGTGTGGAAAGTAAAATGTAGGTAGGAGCAAGGAATGAGAGCTCTCTTAATCATTGTCATTGATTTTCTGAAAGGGCTCCGTGTCTGTTTGTAAGAAGGATGCAGTGACATCCTATGTTTATTCAATGTCTGCTCTGGGTGGGAGGAGATGGCCATGCCAATTAGAAAGTTTAATTAAAGCAGCAACCTTTCTGTTCCAGAGGTGGGGGCCTGTCATCTGCCAATTTATTTTCATGAATAAGTCATTAAAGCAGGAGCTGCTGAGGACTTACTCAAACAGCTCAGGTTTGTAGTGCATCTTCCCTGGTTGCTGGAATTCATTGCAGATCCGATATCAAGGCCTTGAGGCGAAACTCAAGAACACGAGTCTAAACAGATCAGAATTATGTCTGTGGTGTTTTACTGCAGTATTGAAATCTCCCAACAGCAGGGACATGCTGTTACAGTCCATAGCAAGATTAATATAACTGAGTTCCATATGCATGTCACACCCAATAAATCTTCAGGAGCACCCAATTCCCATTTTTTGTCTCTTTGCTCACTGTGGTGCTTACCTCTGTTGATCATGTCGCTGCATCAGAGAGAAGAGGTGCTTATCATCTCTGAGCCACAGCTGGCTGACTGTCCATCTGCCTAGGATGCAGTGAGTTCCTCAGTGAACAGATGTGACCAAACTCAGATGGTGCTATGAGAGAGGAATCAGAAATGAGAGCTTATGACCTTGCTTATGACTACCTGATAAATTAATTCTGTATTCAGATGAACAAGCTCAACTCTGAGTTCAGGCTGCTTTGAACTACCTCTGGTGGTTATTTCATTCCACCTGATTCACTGCCTTGAAGCTAGTAACTCCTGTCACAGTTGGTAGAGGAATGCTGGTCTGCAACTTAAAGTATTACTGTTTTGATGCAGGGAGGTAAACTCATGAGCCATAAAAAACCCTATTTGTTAGAGATTTGTTAGCACTTTGTGATGATTCTGCTGCTTTCCAAAGTAACTGAGTCATCTGTACTGAAGGACAAAGCTTGTCTCCCTGGACCAGGTGAGACCTGAGTCAGCATTTGGGTGCTGCTCATCGTCTCTGTGGGCTCCTGCAACCAACCTGTTTCTTTCACTATTAGGATAGCCATGGCTCTTCCAAACCAGCCTACAGATGAGGAGAGAATGACATTAAAGGAAAGCAACTACACAAGAAGCAAAGCTGGTCTGCTTCCAGGAGCAACAGCCAGTCTGGCTTTGTGGGGATTTGTCATAAGGAAAACAGGCAGAAAGGCCATCACCATTTCAGTGTTGTTGGCTTGCACATCCTGATACTTCATCATAGTCTGTTGAATGTCTACTACACTCTGCAGATGAAAAAAACAGTCATTTTGTGGGGTTGAAGAGATCCCCCCCATAAAATGTCAGTCCAAAGAAATTTAACATGCTTACAGACACAGATAAGACAAACCCCATGGGTTTGTGCTGGTACATGTATGGATTTGAGCAGGTACACTTATATGTCTGTGCATACAAGTACTCATGCACACTACACAATACATTACAAGTCAAAATTAAGTAATTTGGAAGCTGTCCTAGTCATTGAATTGACAGTGATTTTAAGGAAATATTTAAACATTGAAGGGGACTCAAAAAACTTTAGGAAAATCAAGTTGGAGGTGGGAGGGATGTCCACTCAGTGGAATGGCAGGAAGAACCGAACAGCTGAGGTTTCCAAAGCTAATCAGGGGTGGCAACTACATGACTCCCACAAAAATAAATGAAAAATTATATGGCTGAATCTTCTGGTCTATTTTAGTTTTCTCCATTACAGCTGTGGCTGAATCCCTGAACCTGCTTTGAAAAACCGATCCAAGTGTCCAGGCTAGTCAGGCAACAGCAGAAAGGCTCTGTGTTGGCAATTGTGTAACGCCAGGGTTGGAGAGCCAAAATTCAAGCTGATTCAAGCAGGTATAGCTGGAAGCAGTGAGGTGAAACTGAAAAAAAGAAGCTGCAGATTAAATGTCAGAACTGCTTTTTCCAAAGCCAAGGTCTGTTAGCCTGGGGGACATCATCCAAAGAGAGTTATGGAATCCCCATTAGCCAGCCCTTTTGAAAGCTTAGCTATACCAATAACACTCAATAATACATTTTTTGGAACAAGTTTCTGTTGGCAGAGAAACAGGAGGTGAATTAATAGATCCTTTCTAGCTCTGATTTTTATAACTCTTCACATTGAATCCTAATACAAGAGGTTATCTTTATAGCAGGCAATGAAAGATTTTCCCTGTAGATTACCACTTGAAAAGTACATGCTGCACGTCTTTAGAGTACAGGACATTTTATACTTTCATTTGATTTCGAGTGACTGGAGTACTCTATAGCCAGCTTCAAGTTAATATTTTAGCAAGAATCAATGGCATAATTAAACTTTATGGATGTCCCTCATCAACAGTTCCACGTGACCAAGTTTACAACATGGTGGCACTTGGATAAATCATTCTATATTTATGGATGGTTCATAAAAAGGTGGGATGAGGACTTAGCCACAAGGGATGATGGAGTAATTACACTGAGTGATACAGTTTTAAACATAACTGCAATTTGTTGTTAGTGCTATGAACTGAAATGTGTTTAACTTAAAGGAACAGTGCTATGTCATTAAAAAAGCCTCATGACAGGGCCTGGTGTTTGGGTTAGCCAGTCTTACACTTCACCTCCAGAAGGATGTTCCCTCCTAGCTTTCTGTCTCCATTGGCTTGAAATGTCAACATGTGAAAAATGGTCTAATTATTAGAACCATGCTGGGATGGTTTCTTTGTCCCAGTGGAAAACGCAACTGGACATGGATATCGGATTTAAGTGCCCAAGTCGGGCATTGTAACAGATGGCTATTTTCCCCTCTGAAAGGCTGATTGCCTCTGAGCGATCCCAATTCCTCACATGCAAGGGCAGGACTGTCTGGCCTGGGCAGCTTGTTCTTCCTTTGCCCGTCACCCCTCTTCAATCCCACAGCTACCTTCGGGACCTTTTCTGAGCCCATCAGAGGAAAAGGATGTATTTTGTCACACCTTTCCCAGCAGGTTGGGCACTCCTTTCCCCAGCTCATTTCCTGGTGTTGAGTGGTACACACAGAGCCCAGCCTTAGCATGGCTTAGCCCAATGGGAGCTACCCAAGATGGAGAAGATCCTTGCTAAAACCACCCACACCAAAGCATATCTTCAAAAGACAGACTGCCTTCCTTGCAACTAACCCTGACAGTGCCTGGAAAAGCAGGTGGATTTTGGAACCACAGTTTCTTTGCCAGTGTTGGGGTTTGGGTCAGAGCGGGACATGCCCCCTGAGGGGAAGCAATGCCCAACGAGGTGTGTAGGCTGATTTCCTAGCCCCAGGTCTCCCTCTCTGCATGGGAAGACTTGTGTCCCAACCAAGGCACAGACTCGGTGCAGCTGGACATTGCACCTCCTCTTCCAGCCAGCTTCCCAGGTATTTTTACAAGGACTAGCCTGCAGTGCAGGCAGAGGCAGCCTTTGATTCCCAGGAGAAATAGTCATCCTGCCATGTAATCGTAGAGCGACAGCTTATTCCTGATTAATGGCAGTATAAATTAATTCTGATAAATAGATGAGAAGAAATTAAACATGAGCAAGCTGAACAACACTGGCACAACTCACTGCCTTCTATTGTGACAAATGTTGTGCAATCCCTGCAAGGTTTTTCTCCAGTTTACTCCTACTGCTGCAGCATTGCTTCCCTTAAAAAAAGGTAACAGTTCTGATGTCTGCCTATCTTCTGATGACCGTCTTTCTTAAGACACAAGTAAATGAAGATTTTCTCTCTGCCTAATATACAACCCTGCTATCACTGACTCCTTTTGCTCACAGTGCAAGGATTTTCAAGGGGTCATGCTGGCAAAACTGTAATTACAAAGGATTGCAAAACGGGGCAGATTATGTTGCTGATCTTGAAGCAAGTGAGGAGATGGAAGATGAAGGAAGAAACAGGTTGAAAGGGAAAAGCAGGGAGGAGGGAGGGAAAGGATGAATAATTAATGTTATAATTTGCTACACTGGAGTAGCCATCTCAGTTAATAAAACCTATATTGCAGAACGTGATTTAACAAATTCCATGTAAACCTGATGTGCTCCTTGCACGTGTGCACGTTTGGAGGAGAGGGGTCTCTAGGTGGTCGCTGGACAAAGCATAAACACCTCTAAACTGTGGTGCTTTTGAAAGAGCACACCGCTATCAGGGAGCAGGTTTGATGCATCGAGTCATTTCATTTTTTGAATGAAAAGCATGAAAACCGCTGAGCTGTGCAGCCGGCGCTCTGTGCATGGTCTTTGAAGAGGCAGAGCGCCTTGGTGCTCAGCAGGAGCAGGCATTGCGTGGTGGGGCTGAATGGGTCTGACCACCATCTGCAAGGGCTGAGCAGAGCACCATCTCCTCCGCAGGCACCACCAGCCGCTGACAGAAGCAAATTTGAGAAAATATGGTCATATTTGGTCTCCTTTGGACTTAATCTGGAAGCACTAGCGGGCCCTATGTTACAAGTGTAAATAATATCATCAGTATTCCAGCATTTTTCCTTAACATGAGCCTTCCTCTCTTTGGGGAAGATACTCATTTCAGATGCTTGTACTCTGATAAGATAGCTGGGTCCTGGGCCATGCTGACCACTGTTTATACCAGCTGGCTGCCGGCAGCCTGCAGCCTTGCTATGGTGCATGTCAGTCTTTTGAAAGCTACAGATAAACTCATTGTAAAATTTATCTGAATTTATTTAAGCACAAAATAACCTGTCAGAAGGAGTTTGAGTTTTCTCTGACCTTCACCTGATACACAGCTACAAGCCTGGCCGTATGTTAGTATATTTAAATCTGGAGTGTAAACACAGCCAGCCTTGCTGTGCTCCCCTTTTAAAGGACTGTTTAGGTTCCAGAAACCAGCCATGGACTGAAAGAAATTTGTTCAACCAATTCATCGTGTTTCCTTCCTGACTAACTGCTGCTAATCGGCTCAGAGGAAAGGTGCCCCTTTTTCTGTTTGCTGGAGGTTGCTATATCAAGGCTCAAAGCTGCCCATAGGGAAAATAATCACTTATGAGCTGAGATAGACTTAAAGTGGCATTTTGCCAAACAAAATGCATCGCTACTGTCATGCCAGGGACTCTCTCACTTTGCACATCTTTAGGCATCCAGAAAGGACTTAATTACAGAATGGCTCATATTCTGTTGGGGAGGTTGCAAACGTTCTTGGCTGAGTTTTTTTGTTTCGACAAAAAAGCTTTTTCCTTAACCTCTTCATGAAACTGAATCTTCCCTGGCAGCTTTAAAGAGCAGGGTTAGTGGCTTTTTTTCTGTCCCACAAATTCTTCAGTTCCATCTCCAAATATTTCTTGTTCATTTGGAAACATGTTGAGATTGCAATCTGTTTCCAAGGACAACAAGGTCCCCAGTGGCAGTTTTACAGGCTCCTCAGAACAATGATACTCGGTGTCACACAACATGGAGTATGAGAAAGAAAATAGAAGCCCATAAGGAACCTAATATCCCCAAATTTGTATTGTTCTGGCTGGTTTCAGAAAAGCCAGGAACTGAGTAGATGTGTAGCTGGAGCTTCCTTCTTACCCCTGAGCTTGTGCTCTCTGTCCAGGTGCTTGAGTGCTTCCTTGGGTCATCACCCAAGCACAGGGAGCTTTGTCCCACCACTGCTCCCTCCTGACACCTCAGCTCTTGTTCAGGATCCCCCAAAACAAGGACACTGTTTGCCATAGTGTTATTAGGATGGTGTATCCCATCAGAAGCACATTGCTCGTGAAGCTGGAAAGAACGGTGGTCGCTGCACCTCACCCATGCAGTGGTACCTCACCCAAGTTCTCACCACAAGGAAATGTTAACTATCACTTGGCTGATAGCCTGGTGGCCTTAAGTCAGGGGCTGATATTGATAGTCACTGATGAATCAAGCAAATTATTTCCCTACAGACAGGGTGGTCTCACTTCAGACTGCTCCTCTGCTGATTCAGTAATTAGGCCTTCCTCTTCAGCCATCCTCTTCAGCATTACCCAGGCAGCAGGGAGGAGAAGACAGCCCTGTGAGAGCAGCCTGCCGAGCCACCTTCCTGGTTAGTGGGAACTTGCTCTTGAGTGACATCCTGGATGGAAAGCGGAATCCTTTGACTTGTCTGGTGTCCAGATGGAGAGCAGGTCTACAGAGAAGAGGATCATTTCCAGTTTGGTGATTTTTTGAGATTTCAAAAAGAGAAAGGCAGATCAAAATAGCCTGCAGTAGTAGTTGGTGAAACAGTTGCCTGTGCCATGGCATTTCCAGAGTAATCTTTGCTCTGAATAAAGGAAACAGAGACATGAACCCAATCTCTAATTTTCTGAGTCAACAGTGTATTCATTCAGGAGTGACTGACTATCAAGCCTACTGTGGAGTTACAAATCTTTATTTGACCAAAACTAACATACTTCCATTAAAACCTGCTATTTTGAAAAGCTGATATGCAACAGTTAAAAAACAAGAGTTGAAAAACTCTCAAACAGCTCCATTTTGGATCTTTTCTCTTCCAAATATCAGGATACTGTGACAAACTGGAAGCTTCTTGGTATAATTTGTAATGTCTTAGACACCTCTGGTTTAGAACAAAAAGCATTCCTTGAGATTAAATAGCAGCACTTTGTCAACATTTTGGAGTTTCCACTCAGTGAATACAAGGAAACTGTTCAATGATCCAGCCAGCTCAGCTCATTGCCAATAAGAACATTATAAATACAACACTAAGAAGGCTTTTTTTTTTTTCAACTTTTGACCTCAAGGTAGCAACTGCAGTAAAGCATGAATACAGCTGGACATGGTTTGCAATGGAGGCCTGAGTTATTTTCCTGCTTAATGCCAGCTGATATGTGTGTGTTCCTAATATCTCTTGCGGGGATGCATTAAGCAGAAGAGTTAACTAGTGTCAACTGATGATAATGCTTAGTGCTTCCTCTGGGGAGAGCCCTAGAAATGGGTTGGGTAAACACCGCGCAGACTGCAGACAACATGGCATGTTTGCTGAGGGGACCTTAAGCTGGTGATGCACCAGCAGTCTGGATAAACTGGTCTTTTCTGAAACAACAGGCTCTTACTCCAGCCGAATGTGAATTTGTTTCTTCTAGATCAGCTAAAGGCACCAGCAAAAATGATGAGTTATTAGGTTAGTCTTTAGCAACAACTTTGCAAATGTTGACAAATTCCAGCTGACTCCCATTATCCTGGGAAGACTGCAAACAGCAGGTAAATGGTACAAATAGTTGATGAGCCAGGGAAGTATTCTTCATACAATTTTGAAGAGGTCAAATACGCAGTTTTCCCAAGTGGGTCATTCCATTGTACTTCGCCTTGTGCTAAGCACTTTGATCAGTTTATTTTTACCTGACTTTTTTTTTTTTTTTTATTTTGAAAGGTGTTAGATCTTAGTCTCAGCATGTCTGGAACATAAAGGTCATGTTAACCCTTTGCTACCAGGAGAACATGGGAACAAGCCAGAGAAGCCATTTGTGGGTCGGCAGGATGGATGTTTTGACACATCTCCATGGGATTCCTGGTTTGCACGACCATTATTAGTGCTTAAAGTAGGTCTCAGCTAAGACCAAGGTTCACAAGGTTTTGTACACCCATACGTAGTAAGAAACCACCCAGTCTGAAAAGAGCTTTGGCCCAGGTCCTCCACGTTATTCGGAAAGTCTGTTCTCGAGTTATATAACTGACAAATTATATATTTGCCCTGCAGCCTAAGTAGATGATGCACAGTTTGACACAGGAATTATGACTCAATTTTATGGCTTACAAACTGACACAAAGAAATTCAGTGGCTTAGGCAAGGTCAAGCAAGAAGTCTCTCAAGCCCTGATCCACAAATCCAAAAGATCACCCAAAAGATCAATTGCTGAATGTGATTAATGGGTAGGGAAGGGAGATGTCTGGAGGCCAATGTAGGGGAATAGGACAAATGAGGAGCTGAGCTGATGGGCCTGAGGCTGGCTGGAGAAATGGGCTGGGAACAGGGAGATACGGCAGGTAGCTTGGCTAGGACAGGAGCTCCTCGGAGGTGATAGAAGGGGTTTGTCTCTGGTCCTGAGCCTGCACACCTCAGAGTGCCTTGCACATACCCTAAAGCAGTGCAGACTTTGACTAAGCCAGGCACATCAAAGTGGAGGGAGCCAACTGAGAGCCTCATCCCTACCTAATTGCCCCAAGCCTCATCACTTAGCTGTAGCCTCTCAGTGAAGGACAATACCTGACTATCAGTGTGTTTTAAACCCATTCCTTTATAGTTAGGAGTTCATTTAAACTTTATTTATGTACACAAATGTATTTATTTATAAATTATTTATTACAAATATGATATTTTATTATTTTTTGTTTAGAAATTATTTATACATTTATTTATTTACATAGATTCTTTTTTAAGGCAGAGGCAATTTTTTACAGAGCAATTTACTGCTCCCTCCCTTGGCACTGGGTACCAACTGAGCCATCGAACAGATGGGGCAAATCCACCCCAAAGGGCAGGTGGATGGAGCTGCGCTTTTCCTTCACAGACCTGTGACATGTAATCAACTGGGGCTGACACGGCTTTATGTGGGCTGGCGGGAAGGCCATTTAGCAGTGTGTCCTTGACATGAGTATCTCTCCTCCGTGGTTATCATGGAGCCCAGACTTACTGCGTTTCAGGGTATGCAATACGGTTCAGACATGGAATTTGATTCTTTTGGGCTTTCCCTATGGGAATATGTGTGTGCAGAGGGGGAAGCTGGATCTCAGCCTGCTCAGTACACATATTATTGATCTTAAGCAGGGAGGTTTTATGTGCTAGATGGGGGATGTGAAGCTAAGGAAAGGGGATTTCTTTTACTGTGGTTGCTGCTTTTGCATGGATGTTGATCCAAAAAAATATTGCTGTGGGTTTATAAATTGTGGGTGTCCAAAAGGAAGGACTGGTAAAACCCCCCTTTGTCCTCGTGGCAGTGTTTGTTACATGAAGATGGATTGGTTGCTCCTTTTGACATGAGCGATGAGGCCAGAATTTTCTCTTGTTATAATTGATCATGTAAGCGGACAATAGAAGATGCTTCTCCAGCAGATCTGTATTCCTCCTCCGCAGCTCTGCAATTTGTTACTACCTATAAGAGCGTTTAAGGAGAAGCTGAGCCGCATGCCTGAAGCCAGCTCTGCAGCCTGTGCACCCCTATCAGCCCGCTCCCTGGGCTACCCAGACCTCTGGCATGCAAAGGTTAACTTCACCGTTGTATCTCAGAGATTATTTTTGTGCAGCCTGTTTATCTTCAGTCCCCAGGTCATTAATAAACATCCTCTTTCAAATATTTTGGACATCTGGAATATGGCTTGCTTGTCTTCTGAGACAATGATATCCTTTTAGGCTAGTAAGGGAAGGATGAAGACTAAAGCTCCCCTTCTTTTGAAAAACAGTCTAAATTGTCTTCTCTTGTACTCCAATGAGTTCGCTTGTCAGTTAGGATTGCAGTCTGCAGGAGCATTTAAGCAGGTATCTAACTTTCATGAACATATACAGCCTCACTGGTATCACCTCCCTGTCAACATCACTACAAAATGTTATATTTGCACCCTAGGCGCAGGCAGAGTCCTTTGGAAAAAAGCAACATCTGCTCCTGTTATACAAGACTAATTACTAATATACTTGCAGCAGGACAATGAATCTGGTAATTTGCAGCTCTACTTCCTTTAATACTTGCTTAAACAAGAACCCCAAAGTCTTTTTCCTTTTTATTTTTTTAAAGAAAAACCACCAACACAAGAAGTTCTTCAGATGAGAGCTAGGAGGAATACAGAATGGTTTTATGGGCCTGTTCTGCTTGCAGGGGTCAGCTGCAGGGCTCTGAGAGGGGAATTTGTCTGACCCATTTTACAGTTCTGCTTGAAAATGAACGTAATCCTAGAAGTGTCCTTTTCTGTGTAACGACCAGAGAGGGAATTTACGGCTCCTAGTTCAGACAGAGCAGGCATCAAGAGTTAGGTGAAATGAATCCCTCCCCTCCCAGCTTCAGTAGGATGTGATCAGAGCCCTGCGGTCCCTTTTGTGCTTTGAATGAAGCTGGTCTTGTGTGTTGCTGTGCTGTAGCATCTGCTGTGATTAGTGGGGTGGTGGGACAAGGCACTGGGTGCTCTAAACCCTCAGTTGTCCCTGGGAGGTATGGGTCTGGCCACTGACTGTCAAGCAAACCCTACACAGCTCAGTATACGTGACTTTTTAGACCAGCCCTTCCTAATGGGCTTCACTTTGCAGGGGAGGTCACAACATTGAACTTAGGTGGGAGATACTAAAAAATAGCCCCAGAATTTGCAGCCAGAAGCTGGGTCTGGGCCTTTTCTCCAGCACCTTGTTGAGGAGGCTGGAAACTCCTGTGCATGTGTGCACCCTCCCTCTGCAACTAAACAAGTCATGCATCCTTGTCTGACCACATCAGACATCCGAATTGAGCAGGTGTGGAGCTACCTTCAACATTGCACCTCATTTTCTACCTATAGTAGTTTTTGCTAGAAACATTTTAATGAGGCCTTCTTAGGCTTGTAGCTGCCTCCAAAATACTCAACTGTCTGTGTAGGACCAGCAGCTAGCAGAGCACCTATGATCTATTGATCATTCATTAGCCCCTGATAAACTATGAAGATTGAAACCTCTCACTGCATGCTCTGCAGATGTCTGCCATCACTGGGGAAATGTCCTGCAAAATTAGCGTGCTTTTTGGGCCATCCTCCGCCCCCCCAGGCTGGGGGGGAGATGAGAAAAGCCCCTTTGTGAGCCATCTCCCACCGAGCTGTCCCAGCACAGTGTCGCCTTAGAGGAGCGGTGTTTTATAGACTTCAGTGGTTGCTTTTCATCACTCCTCTTTGAGAAGACCCTCTCTCCCACAGAATAAGGCAGGAAAATTGTGCCTGGAGCTGGAGTGGGGTTAGGGGTCAGCAGGCAGCCCCGGGTGACTCAGGGCTGAGGAATGTGCAACCGGACCCTGCTCCTGTGTCGGGCACAGTCCTCCCACGACGCCCGCTCCCTGCCTGACATCCATCCATCTGCTTTCAGAATGAGCACCCTAGCGTCATCTTTGCTAACTGGAGCAGCTCCCGTGGCACGCTGCAGACCAGAAATGGCTCCTAAGGCTTTCCCGGTGTTATTTCCCAATGTGTAGTGCAAACAGAAGAGGCACTGGGCTTGGGTAGCCTCTTGGTCAGGCACATACCCCTGCCCCAGCGCGAATGGCAGGGGATGGAGGCTGCAGACGTCTTTGTTGGAATAGACATAATCAGACCAGTCACAGGCAGTCTGTTAGCAGTGATTTGTAGCTCCAGACAGTCATCCTGGCCTCTCATCCCTTCCAGTCTCACTGCCAGAGGTTACTGCCACCTCGGTTTTGCCAGATTCATTTGCCCAGCCATGTAAAATTACCCAAGTTTAAATAACCCTGTTAACCTTCCAGAGAGGGGCTGCTCTGTGCTCCCCACATAGGAGAAATTCCTGGAGATGATGATGTAAGTCTTGGCTGGATCAGAAATATGGTCTTTCTTCCCACAGCTTTTTGCCAGATCACATCTTTGTTTACTGCCCCAAAATCAGAGAAATATTAGTGAAAATTATTCACTGAAAATGCCACTGGAGCTTGGCTAATTCCCCTGCCCTCTAGGAACTATTTGTGGCAAATGCACATAGCAAGTGCTAACATTAACTCAAGCGGCATGACAGATGATGTAAAAGGAAGTTTCATTGCCTTTGATTCCCAGAGCTACCCCAAAATACCCAGGCTCACCCAGGGCCTCTTTAAAGCAGCACTGTGAAGCAGGGGCTCATTGAAGCATGGAGCCTGCAGCAGCAGCAGCAGCAGCTATTTGTGCAGGACCAGCTGTGGCTCTCAAGGTGAGAATGAAGGGAGGCTGGTGGTGCATCACCGAGCACAGAGGGAAAGGAGCTGGTGTGATTTTGAGAGTTCAGGGTTGCGCTGTATGCCTTTTTTGTCTGCCATATCAGTGCTCCTAAAGCTATAGATCTGTCTTTGAAAAATGTGCGTAAAAATCCAGATCATGTTTGCTCTGTGCAGTCAGCTGATACCAAACTAAAATGGTCTATATATGGTCAGGAAGGTTTTTCTGTCAAAATGCCCACACAACCAAAATATGCCTGGCTGGTGCTCTTCACAGCCTCAAAGATATTGCGAGATGCTGAAGCAAATTAGGCAAGGGGAGCATCTTCACCCATAAAGCACTGCCCGGTCCAGCCTGTGCTTGGTGTTCATGAGAGGCAAGTGTGTGGGTGCAGCACAGCCTCCTCCTCTCCCATCTCGTGCTCTTGCTCCCCTCCTTCAGAAGCAATCTCTCCTGTGGGGTCTGCTGCTGGTTTCAGCTCTCCCTGCCGAGGCACATGCAAGAGGTGCAATTTCAGCCCAGCGCTGGTGCACGCATACTGCAAATGCTTTGCAATAGAAAAGGGATTACCAGATGAAACTCTCGTTTTCTGTGTATACCTGTACAGATGTGTATACCCTCATGCGTATTTGAATAGAAGAGTCAGCTCCACTGCCTCTGTAGGACTAGAAAACTTTGCATTGTTTCTGCTATGTTTCATCTGCTGTGAGCTTGGCTTGCCCAGGATTTATCTCAGCTCCTAATGTGTTTACAATGAGATAACTCTTGGCATGCTCTTTTCCAATTACCTAGACAGGATCTATCACTCTAGAGATGGCAAATGAAATGCAGGACCCCAATAAAGAGTACACATTTCCATGGAATTAGTATAAGAAAAGCCATTTGGCAGATGATGCATTTGTTTTTAGTGTTCCAAACTATTGCAGACATCATGGATCAAGGTTTACTGAGCAAAATTACATCTGCTGGTGACTGCTTGGGTACACTGGAGACAGATGAGTTTGCACTGGGTTGCTAGGGAGCGAGTCTTCTTTGTACAGAACTGTATCATCAAGGCACACGATTTATGGTCTTTCGGGAGTCCTGTTCTGCGAAGGCTTTGAGCCTTAGGCAAAAAGCACAACTCCCATGTAACCTGATTCCCTGTAGAAATCGATAACCTCCCCCCTTTCAGATCAGGCACTTAAACTGAGGTCTTGACCATTTGCTGTCCTTAAGGATTGCAGGACACCCCTCTCAAGAGCTACGCGGTTAATTAAAGGCTGTGGGTCAGATTCCAGCTCTGCATTCCTGTGCTGTGTCTGTGGCCTCTGCACTTCTGCTTTGAGCAGCACTGCGAAGGTGCTACAACACACCCAGAACACCATGTGGCTGCATCTCACTTGTCGGGGAGAGATGACTTTCTGTGACAAATTTCCATGGGATAATAGCAACAGAGAAAATCAGCTTGAAAGGGAGTTCGAGAGGTCACAGTGCAGATCCCTCGCCCCAAGACAGGATCAATGGCATTGAAGTGAATACTGCCAGGTGCTTCTCTAATCTGTCCTTTAAAAAAAAGACAGTGATGTGAAGACTGCACAGCTTCCCTTGGGCATCCAACTCAGTGCTTCATTATTTCTAGGTCGAGAAAGTTTTTCATAATTTCTAACTGAAATCCTTTTGCTGCAGTTAAAGTCCATAATCTTTGACTCCATTCCAGGCACAAAGACAGATTATTTCCTTCCTTTCTGAAGGCACTTTTGCCTTGTTTGAAGCATTTATCTTTCCCTGGCATTCATCTGTCCCCCAGACTGATGTTCCCGAAGTCCTTTGACTCCACAAACCTTATCTTCTATACCTGCAAACATTCGTGCTGCTTCCCTCTGAAGACCCTCCAGCTGCTCCACATCCTTCTTCAAGTGCAGTGACCAAAATGCATATGAGGCCCCAGCCAAGTCCTGACAAATGCCAATGCTCCAGCTGTCATTTGGATCAGTCCTTGAAGAACAAGGTGACCGAGGGATGACACTGTTCAAAGCTGTCACCATCATCAAGAAGGAGCACACTGCCAGCGCACTTACAGGCACTGCAGGCATGAACAAATACCCTCAGCATGTGAGTCATGAATACAGTTGTTTTGTGGATCAATTGGCTGTTGTTGCTGGTGCCTCCCTCACCTGGCTCGTTAAATGTTCAGATTTAACAAATTAAAATGTGCACTGAGACGTCTGAGATTGTGGCTGAGCCTTGGGAAGCCAGGTTTCAGGAGACTTTTATAATTTTTGCAGATGTTACATTCAACTGAGAACGTGTGGGCAAGGAAGGGTATTAACAGCTCACTTTGCAAAGTCTTTGCACGTCCCTTAAGAAAGAGCCATGCCCTCATATCCAGCACTAGGCTGAGAAACACAGACTGGTCCTTGGGTTCCCCGGACTGTCGCTCTGCCTCTCTGCCTTGGTGCTCCCATCCTGCTCCAAAATGAAAGGAAGAATTATTTGCTGGACATACTAGCATCGACTAATGAAGATTAACCCATACCACCAGAAGGAGATTCATGCAAGGGGAACATACGAGCAAAAAGATGTGCACTAAGTCAGTTCTGATCCTGAGAAGACACCTTTTTTTTTTTTTCTTTTCCCCTGAGATGATAGTTTTCAACCAGATCTGTTCCCTGACAGTACAACCGCATGAGGCCTAAGATGTCACAGGCAGCCTGGAGGGAATGAGTGGCCAGAGCCAGGGGAGGGAAGGTGAGGATTGCCTGCCCCTTTTAATAATGTCTGTAACCTAATGCTGACTAAGCTTTTGTGATTTGGGTGAAGCCCACCCAAACCACCTGCTATCTCCTCTGAACCCTTCAACATTGCATCCTGTATTGGAAAATAGGGAGCACATTTCTACAAGGGATACAAGCGTCTCCCTCGCTGCTTTAAGGTGTGGTGAACATCTGCAAAAGCCCTGCTCTTCCAACACATAGGGGCACAGCAAAGCAGCATATTTCCTTTTTGTTTTCAGAGGATTAAAGCACCTAAAGGTCTGAGTAATTTCATTTATATTTTTTAAAAATCAGTCCAATTTTGTGAGGCATATGTAAAGCAAGAAAATAAAAATATCATACCTAAAAAACCCCATAATTTTGTAGGTGCCTCTTTTCAATTATACAGCAGCCAAGGCCTCAGAGTAGGCAAAATTTCCCTTTAAGATTCTGAATGCTAATATGTTTAAACACAAAAGAACCCTCATCACTGTGCTTGTTAAACTTCAGTCTTGACTACCCCAGTGTAATGAATTTATTAAGCCGTGACAGAATTAATTGCATTAAAAGCACAGGCTCCATGCTGTCTGACTATACAATAATTGTCATTTCATTCTGCTGGGTTAGGCTGTTCGTGGACTTTTTCTTCCTAAATTGTTACCTTCTTACACAGCCTACAAAAAAAAGCATATTTTTGGTGGAGCGCATCAGGTAGCTATCAGCAGGGAGAATTAATTATCCTACTTTAAACAGTGACTGCCAATAATTTAAGTGCTGAACCCCTTTAGATGCTGACTCTGTGCTTAGGTTTCACATGACTCCCTTCGTCCTCCTGCTTTGAAAGGTTGGATGGCAGCCAGCGAGAGATGCTTCTCCTTCCCAGTGCTTGGGCATGAGCCCGGCCAGGATCTCCATCGGTAGCAGGGCAGGATCCAGCCAGCAACCTTCCCATCATCGCAAGGCAAAGGATGAAAACTCAGCCATAGGGCTCAGGTGAGGACTTTGGCATGATGAGGTGCTGTGTCATTAGCTGAGGGACACTCTTGCAGTGCACTGACCCTAAGAGCAGATGCAACCCAAAGCTCCCCAAAAGAGGGGAATTTTTAGATCCAGCACTGCAGCCTGAAACTCCTGCCTCACCCTGAGGCATCTAAACTCCACCAGTGCCTTGTGTTTTAGCTTCTGAGTTTCTTCAGCATCTCTAAGGGAGCTGGCCCAAGAGGTGCTCTGGTCTTGACAGGGTCAAGCAGATGGATGTGTAACTCCTGCCTTAGCCCCAAGGGCTCCTGGACCAGCCCCAGGAGCTGATTGGGGGCTATTCCAATTTCCAGAGACACTCCAGGAGTTATGATGAAGTATTAAAATCCTAGTGTAGACAAGACTGTTTTAAATGGTTAACCAGCTTCAGGGAATCCTATGAGGGAGAAGGGAATTGCAGGTAACACCTGATAACACAATGATAGGCCTTGCTGACACCTTAAAAACACACATATTTCCTCAGGGCTTTGACTGACAAACTTTTGTGAGTCTCATTCATGCTGTTCAGATATCACAGTTTCATCTAAAGAGCACACAAAACACTGCCAACAGCATGTTTTCTGTTCCTGAGGGCAGCCAGCATGGCCTAGTCATGTCCAGACCACCAAGCCCTGCGGGCCTTCAAAACAGGAGGGGATGGTCCTGGGCCTGTGCTGACCCTGCAGTCCCAGGAGTTGTTTGAAAAGGACAAGTTAACGTCAGATAACCCTGAACCAGGGTTTTTTAGTGATTTAAAAGTACAGCTGGCGCGGTTGCAGTGCCCAGGTCAAAGGCCTGACGTTGAAACTTACTGGCAGACACTACAATGCATTTTCCCCACACCTCTGGCATGAACTTTGGGACCTTACCCAAACCCATCCTCAGCACCACTTCAAGAGGAGAGGCCATGGCATGGCCCAGACCATGGCCCACTTTCCTTTGGGGACAACAGGGACATCTTGGCCTGTGGCTCCAACGCTTGTCGGTCAATTTAATGCGATAATCTGCTTGTCCTGAAAGAGCCACTTGTGACTGGTTCGGATATTGCCTTTTCTTTGAGCATGTCTACCCTCCGAAGCCTGACCAGCACGTACAGCAGGTAAACACACCTTTAAAGGTATTGCGTGTTTCCTAGCAGAAACTGCCCCCAAACAAACAATGTTTTCTCAGTGACTCAGGAAAGAAGGCCATTAATTTCAGGTCTCTAAAAATAATCTTGACCTCTGCGTGCCTCTGCTCGCTTTCTGCTCTAGCGCTTGCAGCGGCTGTGTTTGCAGGGTGTGGTACAGCACGTCTCTGGCATGCACAGGGGCAAAGTACCGCTGCCCTTCCCGGCACTGGCTGGCTTCGGTGTCCCACTCCTCTACCCGCCTTGGTCGTGACATTTGTCTTTGCTGCCACTTCCCTGCACTTTCCTTCATGATTCAGCCCTAGATTATGAAATTGATCTTGTGCAGGAGTGGTAGAAAGAACGTCATTAAGAGGGGACTATCTTCTAGTATAGCTGGAGAGGCCAAGCAGAGGGTTAGGGAAGGCTTATGTTGCCTTAGCTACAGCAGCAACACAATGTCAAAGGGCACTGGAGCAAATGATCTTCTGATCTTTCCCTTACTTTGGGTTTGTTTATTTCTTCCTTTCCTTTTCTTTCCTGGTTGCTTCACTATGTATTGCCTAGCAGCTTTCAGAGTCTTATGCCTGGACATTGCACAGCTACATGCATGTTGGCATGGGATTGTTATCTAACTGCTGGAAATCTATATTCAAGCAAAGAGATTTCTGGGGAGTAGCAAGAAGTCTGCTCACACATCAGTGGCTATGTATTCATCAAACTTCACAAGTTGGCCTGGGATGTTTCTGAGAGAGAAATGAACATTTCTAATTTCAGTGGGTGTATGTTCTTTTCCATTGAGAGCACTGGAATAACTTTTGTAGTCTAGCTTGTTGTTTAGTTTGGCCTAAGGGAAAACATGGAATTTCTGGCCTTTGGTTGTTTATTACTGTCCAAAATTCAGACTGAAAAATGAAAATCTTGCCATTTAGTCTCCAGGAAAATATCTGAAAACATTGCTATGGTAGTGGAGCATTTCATTTAGTTATTGAATGTTGGATTCATCTCAGCATTAGATACCTACAGTGTAGATATCAACATCTGAGCCAATTTCCCTGCTCTCCTTTTACAATGTAGGGAGGCAAACAAGTGTTTTTGTGTTATGGTTCATCAGATTTCAGACCCCCGTTTTTGGACAGCCTACTTACAGCTCTCCACTGGCTGTAAGAGGATTCTAGACAACTGGGACTAGATTCAGCCACCTCCTCATCATAGGCTAGCACCCTCGGAGATTTGTTAATGTATCCTTCCTAGTTTCTACCTTCTACTCCAAAAGGGTCTCCTGTAGGTCTTGCATCATGTCTGGACAGTCCTGTGTGGACATCTCAGACTGCCCAGAACTCCTCAAATGGCACCAGGCATCTATTAATATGCCACTGAATCCCTAGTTTGGACTGTGGTTGCTCAGAATATGCATTGGCCAGTTAAGCTCCCTTTGAGTCTGAACAGAAAATTCAGATAGTCCCAATGCTTAAATTTTTGTTGCAGTTGGTAGCATGGCTGTCACCTCCCAACAGTGATCTGGTTTGAGTCAAGATCAACGTTAAACTTCATTTTCCCTTGGCGGCACAGTGTTTTATGGGAGTTATAGTTTATGAGACTGCACTTGAATTTGTCTGGCTTCAGTTTCCAGCCACTGCTTCTTGTCATGTCCTTCTCTGTTAGATTTAAAAAGCTCTTTAACATTTTAACCTTTTTATTGACTGTAGCTGAGTTGCCACTAAATCTTCTTTTCCTATATAAATCAAACTGATCACTTTAACTCTCTTAACATATTTTTCAAGGTCTCCAAACTTTTTTTTTTTTGCTTCTTCCAAATATTGGCTCCATTTTGTCAAGTCTCTCTAGAAATGCACATGCTAAGATGCAGGTCTCCTTCTATTAGGCATCTCCAAGGCACACATCTAAGTCTGACCGCATCGTTCAAAGCAATTTTCAGTTGGTGGAGGGAAACAGGCCTCTCCGGAGGGCAATGCATCTGGCTTGAACCTTTATTTTTGAATGAAATGAACCACTGCCTGGAGGAGTCTGTGTCAGTCATGAAGGCAGCTGAGAGCACAGCGAGGCAGATGGGAAAAACAGGGGAAACAAAGCACGCCAGGAAAGCGTCTCTGGGTGCAGATCCCCCAATCAGTCAGCCTCCATCAGGGAAATAACAGGAAATCCTAGTGGAGGTTGGAGCCTAATTTCCTTACGTGGTTAAGGTAAACGTGGTCAGGGTAAATTGAGACAGTTTCCTCTGTGTTGTGAGTCAGTGTCTCTAAAACGGAAGTTCAATGGGATGGTAAATCTGGATTTGGGGAGTGTTAGTACTGGACCAAAAAATGTGATGGAGACATGTTCTTTGCAAATTTTTGCAAAAAAAATTGCAAAAGATTTGCAAAAATGCAAAGTGCCAACAAGGTCCACATGCATTCTGCCAGTTTCCCCCATCCAAACCTTGTTGATATTTTACTTCAGCGGCCCATCTAAAGCTGCCTTGGGCATGATTGTGTGCTCACAGGTGCACCAGAGCCAGCTGTGCATATGCCAGTGCTACCAGTCAAGAAACCAAGCCAAAGCTTCAGGAGCGCAGGAGTGAATGGCAGGGGAGCCAGGCAGTGAGTAGGAGGAAGCTGACCAACAGGTCATTTATACTGCTTTGTGCCCATGTTTCATATACAGAAATGAACAGAAACTGTGCCATTGCAGACAGCATGCGTGGTACGAAGTAATGACAGATCCTAGGAGTGGTTGGAGAGGTTCACCTCCCTTCCCCTCCCCAGCTCTTCCTTCCACGTGAGCATTACCGATAAGGAGAGTGATGCCAGCCCCTGGGGTACCAGAGCATCCTGCTGATACTGCCTGTGTTCGGTGTCCGGACACCATGGTGGCAAGGGGCACATAGCATTAGCACTTTGGGGGCTGAAAATAATAATGTGGCTGATGCTGGTGATACAATGACTGAAGGATAATTTTGCTTTATGCCTGTTTTAGCTACAGTCTCTCTGTTTGCTATCATGGAGGAAAATACCAATTACCCCCTGTAGGGAGGATAGATTACTTGATGCTGCATCAGTCACTCTACCACTGGTAGCAGGATAACACAAACTCATTTCCCAGAGGTCTCCGAACAGCTGTCAGAGAATAATGACTTTCAGTTGCTACTAGCCCACGCCAACTCTGAAGCGGTGACCTAGAGGCAAAAAGACTGAGTCATATTACAAACCACTTCAGCTTTCAGATGTGCCTCCATTTGTTCTCTACCACCAAAAGATTTAATTAATAGGGATTATCATTTTTCATGGCACCTCTCATTTGTGCAAAAATTGGTCTGAAGACCAATTTCCAAGAACTCCTTCTCTTTAGGAATTTTTCCTGTGATATATATTAGCACTACCCCTACCAATATTTTTTCTTCTGTTTTAAAGCTTCAGGAATAAAATCTAACCACTCACTATAAAAGTAATCTTCCTTAATTGAAAACTGGTATTTTTACAGGGAAGAGAAGGCATATAGATAAAAATACTCAGTAATGCATCATCAAAGAGCAAGACTTCAAAGCTAAAAAGAAGCAGTTGTAATGCCATGTCAGGATTTCTAGATTCCCCTTAATTCTCACATCCCATTTTTGTTACTTTTTATGTTGCAGTTGAACTGGACCATCCATTCCTTGGTTTTGAGTTTTATTTTCATTTCTGTCCATCCTCAGTGTCTGGGGTCAGACTTGCCTCTCATTTATGCTATTGTAGGGAGAAGTCTCACTGAAACTGATGAGATAAAGCCAAAAAATGTGAAGAATCAGGTGCCACAGCTGTATGAAATTATTTCAGGTGTTATTTCCCTAGCAGACAGATTCTGGTCATGGTCACGTTATACTTGCACCACTAAAACCGTGATTAGAATCTGCCTTTGATAGGTTTAACATACGTGGTACATACCCACAGCAATAGCTCTTGGTGACAGTGACACTTATGTCTTGCAGGCACAAGAGAGGGCCACTGAAAGATGGAAAATGAGAAATTTTGCATCAAAATAACAAAGCAGTTTACAAATAACCATTTTTTACTGTGTAAAAAGTGAATGTAATATGGTGTGTTTCCACTATGCAAATCTAAATGAAAAAAAGGATTGGATTTTTCCATTACATTGACAGCTGATGTTCCCACCAGACTGAGAGTTTATGAAAGGATGCTGCTGCTTTGGTGGGTGCAGTTGGCAATTGGCTCTGTTATGGATAGGAAGAGCCATGTGTTGACATCAAAGGAGCAGCAAAAGTTCACCCAGGAAGCCCTTTGGGTTTAGCAAAGGCTTTGCTTGATCTTGCAATCCTATCCCCAGTGATTTTAATAATCACCAAATAGCAAGTGAAAAGCTTAATCCTTCCATCAGCACAAATCCACTAGAGGGAAATCAATTTAGGGAAATCTCTACAGAGGCAAATGAGCCATCCTTTTCCTGCACGGCTTGTGAAAAGGGCTGGAGGCACTGACAAAAAATACCTTCATGCTTCAGGAAGGATAAGAAGAAAGGTCAGAGCAGCCAAATATTAACCAGCAACCATAGTCCCTGCAGAAGAAACACCAACAGCATCCAAGCAACAACCAAATAATTCACATTTACAGGCAGTGAAGGCAGCAGAAGAGGACCTGAGCACCAACAAGACATTTGGTAGGATTCAATTCTCTTACTTGGCATGCCTACAACATAAATGTCTGTTCCTGGGCCAGCTACCATGGTTTCCTTCTGTAGCTTGGCCATCCACAGTGCTGGACCATCCCAGCTGCTAGAACAGTCCCCAGCATTATTTTGACCTGAGCCACCCAAAGGCCCCATGGGCTTAGGTCAGGGTGGTAACAGTCAGTTTGGGGCAACCTCACTACTTTTGATGGCAAAAGCATTTAGTGCCATTCCTTGCCCCTCATCTTCAGTGCCAGAGAATGATCCCTGGCATTTTAGTTTTCTAGTGCAGACATAGCCTGGACATCTGCATCAGCGCTAGTCACTTCAGGTTCCCTTTACAGCCAGTGGAAAGAAACAGGCATTTTCAGGGCGCAATATCAGAGCCGTTAGGATTAGGATAAGGAAAAAAGCATCCTGAAGTGCCTGCATTTCTCCGTTGACTATAAAAACGGTCTAGACACTTAGCTCATAGGCAAAAATTTACAGTGTGAACATCTGGAGTTGGTCGGACAAACCCCACCTCTCCTGTCAAACATTTACAAACTTCTTCCATAAAGACACCATTAGTGAGGACTGCATCTGTAGCACACTTGCAGACAAAGATATTTTCCCTTAACTGTTTACCAAATATTTCAAGTAGAAATTTACTTCTCTAGCCTAATGAACAATAAAAAAAAGAGGACTACAGCAAGGGTTGTTATGAAAGTGCATAGTTAAATACAATGCTTAATTTAGAGATAATGCAAAGCTTACTCAAATAAATGGAAATTTTTTTGAGGTTAGCATTATCTGCTATACAAAATGATTGCAAGTGTTGCTCACTAGGAAATAGACCAAGTTCTCAAAAACTGTATTGGTAGGATAGCCTCTGCCTGGCAGACTGGGTCACCTACTATGTCTTTTCCATATGACATGAAGCTGGAGTGACACAAATAAGAACTGTTTGATCCAATTTGAAACCTGCCCATAAAAAGTCAATTTATCAAAATGATGTGAGTGCGATTGAATCGGTGGACTGAATTTTTACCAGATCAGCATTTTGCACGTCTGGCTGCAGTGTTTCTGGTAAGACACATACTTACTGCTTTTCTGTGCTCTCTGGGATGCTTCCACTGAAACGCTCAATGGTTCAATGAGGGGGAAAGTAGACCAAAAAAACATTTGAAAATCCCATACTTAATCCCATTTTAAATGTACAAAATGACATGAAGTTTAGCCTCAAGCACAAATGAAAAACTTGAATGTTGTTGATAACTGGGTTTAAATACGTGTAGCTAAGCTAATGCTGCCCTATATTTTATGACCTTCATGCCTTTATTTATTGCAGACAGCACTTTAAGCATTCCTGTGTCTGAAATCTTCCTTGCATGCTGAGTATGGACATGATTCAGTGTTGATTCAGTGAATGACAGTGTTTTGTAACTTCAAGCTTCTTCCCCCGATGAATAATTTGCAGCAGAACTCTTTTTATGAGGTGGGCAGATAGTAAAAAACTTATGCAGCTCATGAACCAGTGCAGGGGTGGACCTGATTGCCTTGACCACAGTCTGCCTTCGTGAGCGGTGGAGATGGGATGGGAGGCTCCCCTTCCTTCCAGCGGCCAGGGAGGGCATGGTGCCGGTGACCGTGAGCCACCTCCTCCACTGGTGTGACCTGGCTGTAGCTGTCATTGTGGTGGGGCAACCTGCACCCGTTTTGTGGACCTATTCCAGCATAACATACCCATCAGCCAGATTGCCTGATGGTTTGTTTTTCAGAGTGTGAGGAATTAATGGCAGATGAGCATCACATCTGGGTTCCCAGATGACCTCATCGAGGTCCCCGTTAGATGGTGTTGGGTTCCCCGCTGGCACCAGCAGTGACCGCGTGTCTTGTTTTCTTTCTCAACGCAGGAAATCTCCCACCTCGGGATTCACTCGGACAGGATGGATGATTCACTCAGTGTTCCACTGCCCCTTCCTCAGGCTACAGCTGGGGACTTTAAATAGAAAATTGTCTCAGACAGATTGCGCACCGGGGAAACCCTTTTATGACCCAGAATATACTCTCCGCACAGTATCTGTTTCATTGTCAGGGGCACAGACTTCCTGAGCTCCGTCCCCTCTCCCCAGCCTCTGGCTGCCTGACGTCGGCAGTATTTCCTTGCATGCCTGGGATGCTTGAAATTGTTGGGGCTTAGCTGGGAAACAGAGACGATTTGGGGAAACAAGGGTAAGATTCAGTTTTCTTTCCTATAAGAGGAATTTGCTACCGGCCACTGCTTTGTTATGCACCAGCCGTGTTTACTCCCCATTTTGCCACAGCTCATCTGACCGCTCAGGCTGCTGCATTCTCTGAAGCAGATGTTTCCTGCCCAGATCCTGCTCTGTAAGAACTGGTGAGTTAGAAGATGCCCCGGTAAAAATGTGACTGCTTAGTTTTGAGCTGATGTGTCTGTGAAATATCTGGGAGCAAGAGACCACAGAGGTAGCAGCACAAGCGCTGCCTGGCGCGTGCAAGCACCCCCGGCGTGGGCACAGAGCTGGGCAGGGGATGCAGCCCGTTGTCTTCTCTCCACCACCAAGAGCCCCCAGGCTTTGTATGGAGCCTTAGGTAGAATCTGCAGTACTCCCAGGGTGAGGCTCTCTCTTCTAGTGAGAATTAGAGTGATGTTTTCCGTACATAGCTTACTGAAGTTAGATGATTTGTGTCATGTCTGATTTAGGAAATTAAATAGGACCAGGGCACAGGTCTGGAGTCTTCCATATTGGTAGGATATTACCTCCATTGCTGGCATGGTTTTTGTCCTCAGACCATCTAACACTCTCACAAGCAACTGCTGGACAGGGCATGAACTGTGGACTATTCCCACCAGGCAGTTTCTCTGTGTCTACCCTGTTTTTAGGACAAGAGCGTAGCCGTGAGCCATTCCAGGGCAGGTGGCCTTGTGATGTCCCACTCTGCACGACAGAGCTGAACGCACACCCTGGATGGAGAGAGGAGCAGGGCTGGTGACCGCGTGGAGCAGCAGTGATGGCATGTACCAAACACCTGGGGAGGTACTAGTGACAACTGAGTTATGTCAGAGATGGAAAAGGGCTAATTCGGACCACAGGGCTGGGGTCAAACTCAGTGCTTTGGAAATGAGAGAAGCGGATTCGAATTGCCACCCAGTTGGCCACCATGTCCTGGGAGCAGTGTGTCTGGCCAGCAGCGGGTAGGCAGGACACAGCCAGACGAGAGGTCCCAGTTGCTTCCGTATTAAGAAAATCTTCCATGAATGCAGATTTCTAACACAATAGCATGCAGATGAAAACCAATCTCAGGATGAAGGTGGGGGAAACAGCCTGGCCTGGCTCTAACTCTGCGTCCTCTGCAGCTTTAATCACTCTTACAACTGCAACAATGAAAGCCCAGTTACGGCCCTGGCAGCAGCAGTGCTGGGGGAAGGCCGAAGAACAAATACATCTGCAAGAAGCAGGCACTGATCCAGACCAGCAAATGGTCTGCAATAATGATTCCATAAGGAGGTTTTTCAGCGCTAACCAGGCAGAGCGACGGCTGGGGGGACACAGACATAGGTCTAGCAAACGCTCTGTCCCCGGGGAGGGGTTTCTTGGGGCCTGCTGGACCTCAGCCCTGGAAAACTGCACTTCAAGACAATTGTGTATAAAAAGAGCTGCTTAAAGGATGACTGCCATTCTCCTTTAACAGCCAGGTTTGTAAAGAGAAGTCTAATCTCTTCGATTCTTTTCGATTTATTGAGCAAAATCCTCAGCCCATCATGGGTGCAGCAATGCTACTGCTACCACACAGGCAGCATTGACCACTGCAGTTTAAAACAGAGCCTACACATTTCAGAGGAGAGCAAAACCAGCCTGAACGCCAGAATCTGTTTCTAGTAATCTGAGAGAAACTTTTCTTCCTCTCCTTACAGTTCCTGCCTTGCTTGTAGCATCAGACCCTTGCAGTCACACAGCTTCGACTGGTCAAATCTGCCACCTCCTAGATGCTTACTGTCTTGCTGCCCTTGCCTGGCCTGCCAGGAGGGATGCCCTGGAGCCCCAGTCCCCTGCCTCCACCTTTCTGCTCTGCCAAGAAGGGAAGAGCAAGCAGCAGGTCGAGCCCAATAGTGAGGAGGAGCAACGTGCTGAAACAGCCTTGTTCTCTCACGCTGTCATCAGTAACTAAAAGAGAGGTGTGGGAAGCCTGCAGCACTTCTGTGAAGTAAGCAGGACAAGGCAGAGCAGATTTCTGTATGGGAGCCACTTTTCTCTGCTTTGGAAATGTTTTTTTCTGTGTCCTGGCTGTCGTTCTGATCCATGGCCTGCTTTTTCTCCTATTGCCTCTTTCCTTCCTGTATCTCCCTTTTCCACTTTCCTCCTCCAGCACTGGTGAAAGTCTTGTGGAATAGTCTGATACGTGTGGCTCTCTTGTGGTTCGTGCTGCCTGAAGTGTCATCCTCCTTTTATCAGTCCATCACAGACATTTCGGCTCTGACTCATCAGCGCAGACCCGTCCGAACAGCCAGTGACAGCGCCGTGGGGCCTCACACTCAGGTAGTGCCAAGGAAGTATGAGCATTAGCTTGGTTAATCAGGATTAGGAAATAAACCATTGGGCAAGAGATGACCGAGACAATATTTTCCATGCAAGCAATGTTTTCCACCATCGGTTTCTCAGATAAAAGGCAGGAATTGCTTTCAAACAGATTGTAGGGCACAGGTCAACAAAAATGATCTGTTTATAATTTCTGCTGTCAAAACAGTATATGTATGTAGATCTCAAACAGCCTTGTAATCCGTGGTTATCTTTTCTATGTTTGTTTTCCAGCTGAGGCCTTAAATGGCTTCTCAGATCGTGCCACTGTGCAGTGGAGATGTTCCACTCCTGAGGGCTCTGTTTGGTGATTAAACCCATGTCCCTCCATGCCACCACTCCTAGCCAGCACTGCGACCCCAGGCAGGGTGTGGAGCAGCACCCCTCTTCTTCTTCCTCTGCTTCAGCCAGGGGGAGCGCACAGCTCGGGTCTCTGCCTTCCACTGGCATGACAGGATAATTTTGGGAACCCAAGTGCCATTTTGGGAGTAACTGATGGGAACCCCTCTCCAGCTAGTTAAGCTGGTGACACCATGGTATTAAAATGTGTACTAATGATGTGCTAAACCAAAAGTCATGGCGCGGGATGGTCGTTCTGGGTCAGCAGCAAGATGAATTTCAAAGGTGACCTGCTGTGGGAACCCTGACCTCCTGGCTGGCACCAGACATGTACACAACACTATGCTCCTATTTCTAGGAGCACCGTTCGCCAACCCCCTATCTGTCCACATCATGATACCGCACAGCCATTGACGCCATCCAGTACGGCAGCATAACACAAGGTGATGTTAATGCACTGAGGTACATCAGGGAAGCAAGAAGGCAGGGGACAACATGCTGTTTACATATCTTAGATAACATCTGACGATGCAAGGACACCAGCTTGGCCATCGTATTACACAGCGAGGTGTTTACAGGTGCAGGGAAGATAGTCCAACACCTGGACTTAACCGTGGCAGTACTCACTAGCAGCTGCCTTCAGAGCATCATCAGTGATACTGTTACTAATATTATTAGAGGTAGACATTAGTAGTTATTACTAGAGTTCAGGACTGTACAAAATAGAGGGAAAATCATTAGAGCATGTATGTCCATGAACCGATGTTGAGATCGACCTGCTAACATCATGTTTGGAAAGTGTCAGCAGACTGTGCTTTTCTTCCATCACAGACTGCTGTGCACACAGCAAACACGGCTCTGGGACAGGGGCAGGTTGTGGCAGTGCTAAGAGCTGCCCAGTAGCTCTGCTTCATTGCAAATAACTAAATACGTGCTCTTGGCTGGGACACGTGTAATGAAGTTTATCCCCCTTTCACCACCTTATTCTGGAAGCAGGGCAGGTCCCAGCTGGGGAGATGACTTGTGTTCAGGAGAGTGAATACAAACCAGAGATGTGGAGATGGTTTGTGTTCACTCTCCTGGCTTGGTGGTACAAGAAGGGCATTTCACCCTGTCTCACCTCCTCAAGCACCACTGGGGATGGAGCTTGCTCCAGCTCTGCTGGCTCCCACATGCCCGGTAAGCCAAAGGCAGCACTGATACCTGTGGTAGATCTATTGCATCCCTATTACTAACTTGCAAAGAAAAAATATATCTATTTGCAAAATATGTCCCTGTTTTGGAAGGGTCCTGTTACAGGGCTAGTTGGCATACCTCAAATTTCATTTCTCCCAATGAGATAAGGGTGTTCTCAGGGGAGTGGTGGTTGTCCAAGGAGGACACTAACAGGGGTCTTAGGAGATCAGTCTTTAACTTCTCCATCTGCCACAGACTGCCACAGGCATGTCCCTTGATCTCCTTCCCTTAATCTTCCCAGCCCATAAATAGGTATCACACTAATGTTATCTCCCACTTTCTACTTACCTTGTCTGTGTAGATTGTAGGCTGTCTAATGCTATGTATTTCCTCACGGCAAACACAAAAGGAGTGCTGCATTAGTGTTCCTAGCAGAGACTATAATGTAAGCAAATATAAATAATCTTGTGACCTGAGAAACTTGAGATATGTAGGTTCAGGCAGTCAGGCAAGGGGATAGCAGTAACCAAACCTGCACCAGCACTCCCCTCCCTAAAACGAATCTAGCCTCCACCCCTCCAGGTGCCCATGCTGATTCCTGTCTGATCTCATGCAGTTAATTTTCCATTCATCATTTCTTTTCTATCTTGATTGTAACTTCATTTTGGAAACAAAATTTGTTACAACTATGAAAAATATGAGGACAACTTCTCTGATGGAATAAACAGACTCCGCTGAATTGAAGCAGAATATACCTACATATATGAGCCAAATCACTGGCCCCTAACATCAATATTTATTAATTTCTGTACCAGGATTGCTAACAGCAAGTTTCTGTGTGGTAAAAAGCAAATATTGATCTGTTTGCTTAAAAGTCAGATTAGGTTGCGTCCATAGGCAAATATTCCTACTCGCAAGTAGAGGAGAGGTTGTTTCCCCTTCCCCCTTCCCAAAGGCAGCCAAACCAAATTAAAAAAAAAATCTGTTTGATATCTATTGAGTTTTTAATTAAGGGGCTATCAAACCTGGGGGAAACAGAAGCCCTGGGGAGCTGTCAAGTCACTGTTTTGGTAGTTTTGTGGCAGGGAGCACAGCTCATAAGGACAACCACCCATTAGTGCCTCCATTCCTTCTGAGAGGGCAGAAAATGCTCCTGGGGGAAATAAGATCAAACCTCTTCATGAACAGGGGCAAAGGTACTCAGAAATATCTGGCTGAGCACAAGCATTTCACATTTTAGTCTTCAGTTTGCCCCTCAGCTCTGCTGCTTCAAGGCGATCACTCCCAGCACTGACACATCCTCCTCTTCCTCCAGGACATCTCGCATGGAGATAAAGACACAAGGCCAGATTCAGCCTGGAAGGAGCCCTTCACTTGGCATCACCAATATTTCTGGCTGTGTGGCAGTCTCCTGCCAGCACCCAGAAACCCATGCCAAGGCCACCCCGAATCCGTCACAAGATGGGTTGCAGGGATTGCTGCAGGGTGGTGGGAGAACTGTGGGCTGACAGCACAGGCAGGTCCCCCAGACTGCACGTGTCTCTGTGATTAATCCCTCGTGTCTGCACAGGGCAAGCTCAACTCGGCTGACAAGCTCTTGGAGTGCTCCAAGGGTTACTGAAGGGAAAGGTTGCTCGGGAATTTGCCAAACATTAAATCTTGCCAGGGGACAGCTACCTACTTTTTGTGCTTTGTGCTGATTTTGCATTGCTGCTCGTTTCCAGCCCAGCATAAGGTGTCTTCAGACCTGATGCCATGCACCTCTATTTCCACCTCCATAGGGCTGGGGAGATATCAGCCTCTTGGCTTCCTGAGGAGGCAGTTCCCAGTTCCCAGTGGCTGCAGGAAACCTCTCCATCATGCCCCTTGGTCACAGAGAAGACTCTGTCTCCATGTCTGTCCCTCATCGCGGCAGCACAGTGGTGGATGGGCAGGCAGGACGTATCCACACTTCAAAACCTCCTCATGCAGGGGTTGGTTACTCATCAGAGGTGGTTTCATCCCACTTGACAGGGATGAAAGGCTGAATTAGGATCTGAACATGTAGTTCCAGGGAGTGCAATAGTTCAAACAGGCTGCTAAATATCTCAGCAGCCTTCAGCTAGCAACAGCAGGTAGCAAGCCACTTTTGTGAATGTCTTCCCTGTAAATGAAACAGACCTCTTGCTTTTATTCTGCTTATTTTCCTTTCCAGTATGGAGGAAATCTACCAAAATTGGAGGCAAATTCACAGGCTCAGTTTAGTTATGCTGAGTGACTACATTCAGCTTTAAGTCATCTTCCCACTCCAGAAACCAAGATGGGAGTATAGTCAGAGGTTTGCTATTCAGAGCCACCCCAAGGCTCCACTACAGCCACCTGGGTTGGTTCCAGAGGGACTGGTTCCGTATCAGGAGATGGGATGGACACTTCTCTCCCAAAGGGCAGGGGCACTCGCAGAACGGGGTAGCCCAAATTATGAGCGCTGAACACTCGCTGGAGCTGGAAATTGCTGGTGCATCTTGCATGCCTTGCTGGTGGGAACCAAGTTACTCAGTGTTCAGATGTTTCAAACCTGTGCACAGCAAACACAAGAGCAGTGATATCCTATTTACTGGGTGGTACAGCCACATCGACTTCCTCTGCTCCTCTCCCTGCTCCTGCTCCTGCTCCTCCCGGGGGAAGGCTGCACAGCACCAACAGTCTGACTTGCTTCTGCCTCTGTTCCCAAGATTAAAAGCTAGTTAAAATGCAACCGATGCTTTTGTAGTTCTTGAGAAAGCAACTGGAGAATGTTTCATCTTCTTGTCTCTGAGCAAGGCCTGTGGTGTCTTGTTTTAGCCTGTAAATTCTCTAGTGTGGATTGGGTTTTGCGTCGTACAGCACCTAGCACACTGGGGATCTCATCTGAGACAGAAACAATTAGGGCATAACCCAAATAAGCAGCATCTTTAATCATGTATTTCCCCTGGTTGCTCCATCTCTGCCTGTAGAGAGTGGCGCTTAACCTAGGAGTAGACTGGATAAGCAAAGGGCTATTTCTTTCACTGCCACATCAGGAAAGATGCTGATTTCTCCTGCGGAGGCTATCTCAATGAGTAGTCACTTGCTCCTCATCTCCCAGACCGCATATTATTTTACAATTTCACATTAAAAAAGGTTAATGGGGGAAGCAAGTACTGACAGTCATTTTCACTCCCCCGGAATGATTCACTGCGTTGCCGTAATTCAGCTCAGTGTAAAGCTCCATATAACAGTAAGACCTACACAAACTAACTGTTCTCAAAATTTTTATTTTTTTTTTGCTTTCAGCAAAACTTCTTTTTTTTTCCTTCACCCTTCTTTGGATGAACTTTGTCTTGAATAAACAGCAACATCTGGAATTCAGCAAAACACACCATAAAGGGAATAATATGTCCACAGCAGTTTTGCTGAACAGGACAAACCCGTTTATTACTCAAACGAAAAGTTACGATTGCTAAATGTCAGATGAAATTAGAAAAAAAAATTGAATTGTCTGTGTGTGTCCTTTGTGTCTTTGCCAGCTCAGTGTGTGTAGAAAGCTTTCCCTCCGTTATCGCTGTTCTGTCTTTCCTCTTTCTGGCTTTGTTGAAAGTCTGCGAGGACTTGCTAATTGCAGACATACAAGATCAATTTGGTTACCTTTACACTGGGGCAGAGTTGCAGGTGGTGCTTTTTCCGCTCAGATAAGGAAAATACATCAGACAGAGTGTCCGTGATTGGACCATGCCATGACTCTAATCAAGCTGTATTCTCGTGGCCCCTTATCTTTTTCAGGCTGAACTTGGAGGCACAGCATCCTCCAGGCTGGGCTGGCCGGTGAGCCAGTGCTCAGAGGCAATCAGCCGCCCCAGGAACCCCGTGGGGCTGCTGGGGACAGCTGAGAACATGCAGCTGGTGGGGTTATGGGGGGATGAAAGCACTGAGCACCTCAGAAAGGGAATGGCAAATATCGTCTCTCCCTCCTTCCCTCCTCCCAGCTGAGCAGCACATGGATGCTCCAGGAGGAGCAGCACCTCCTGCACGTACTGCGATCATGACGACACGGAGCACCTGAGCCCCAGGTATGTGCACAGAAACAGACTGAATCCATCTCCCTTTGCTTTGTTTTTCAGTGGGTAACTCCTGGTTTCTGGCCCAAACTCACTTTCTTCAGAGCACGTGTTGAGGTCATGAAGTCACAGCTCCCATAAATCAACAGGAGCCAAACACATTAATCCAGAAACAGAAGGAGGTCTTCAGCTAGTTGGACAATTTTTGTCTTAGAAGATTGGTCCAAGGGTGGAAATGCTGCCAGCCTGGAGAATAAACATCACTTCAAGGAGTGACTCTCTGTGCATTTTCATTTTGTACAAGGAAGCGTTTGGGGTCTTTGCAGCACAAAACCAAAACTAGGAAGGTGAGAGAGAGATTGGATTTATCTGCACAAGGCTGGGGTGGTCCTTGCTTCGACCCCTGCTTCTTCCAAACATTTCATATGTGATCGCAGATGTGTTTCTGATGGTCAGACCCACCAAGAGGCGAGACCTTCTCAGCCCTACTGACACTGCTGTATCTGGGATCAGACAGGTAACTTTTAGGCACGCATGACTCTCTTAATTACACCAGTAAGTTCAAAACTGGGTATTACTGGCTCCATCTCAGCTAGAAAGCTAAGCAATGCATGCCATTAAGATGGTGGGACGTTGTTTTGGCCCAGACCAAGCTGCAGGCAGCGCTGCCCTCCTCGAAAGCACTGGGTCTGCACCTACAGCCCAGATCTGGGCCACCGGGGTGACACCTGTGGCCTTCTGCTGCCTTTCGCATGTCCTTTCACAGCAGTGGTGATGTTCAGAGTCTCTTATCACTTGTGAAATCAAAACCTAAACAAATTCCAGCCAAGTTAATGTATTAGTAGGCAGCATTTTGGGTAAGAGGCATAATAGTTTATGTAAATAAGTGAGAAGTTTTTCCTGTTTCTGCTCCTTCCCCATGGAGAAAACAGAGGTTACATCCGTACTAATAAACTCATCCTGAAGGTCCAGGTTTGAAAGTTTAGGCCTGAAACTTGACCACATGTACTGTTAAATTGGCAGTGCTGACATAGCCGGTTTAGGTCTGGGCCACCAGTGCTGCTCTTGCAATCCCTGGGGACAGTTTAGGATTTAACAGGGGCCAGAGGCTATTCCCAGCTGGCTCTTTGGATGTGGCCAGCCTGACTGGAGATGTGGAGATGACACTAATGGGCAGACCACCTGCCTGAGGCCAGGGAACTGGCTGTTTAAATTCACCAGTGAGAATATACCCTAAAAGTCTGTGTTTCTGTCCTTGGGATAACAACTGTGACCTGAGAGCAGCCCTGCGGGGCAGAAGAAGTGACAAACTCACATAGTCCTGGGTTATACTTAGAAGAAAGCAACACCTTAGACCAAAGGTAGGTAAAATGACATTAAATATAATGTAGCCCTCACTGTGAGCAGGAACTGCTTAATAGTGTGGGTTACACCTTGGTTAACCACAACAATCCCATCTCCATGGAGTACTAAAATATTATTTTAGTTACCACAACTACCCAAGGGTGTGCTCGTATAAGATATCATTTCCTGCTACCGGCAGCTCTGAAGTCTCAGCAGAGGGTGCAAGGGACCCTCCCTTCCCTGGCTGGGGGGGCCACCGTCCCGGAGGCATCCCCACCTGCCACAGGCTTCTGGGAACCAGTGTCTGGGAAAATAGTCAGCTCATTTTCCTCTAGCAAATTATGTCTTGCATCCCCCCAGCTGCAAAGGACAGGTGGCCAAAACCACGGTGCGTGCTTTTGGCTGCCTGCGTGCTCAGGGTAGGGTGTTGAGCTGGGCAGTGCCTCCATCCTGGCTGATTCTCACCGAGCCACCCCTGCCCGTCAGGTCCCACGGCACATTCAGACCTTCTCCTGTGTGTTGCATTTCCCATGCGTGTCCTTCTTGCCAGCCTGGTGCAGTGATGCCGGGCTCTGCCCAGCAGCAGCTCTGCTCCACCGCCATGTCCCTGCCGTCGATGGGGCAAATCAGGGCACCGGGGCACTGAGCTTCAGCCTGGCCTGGGCTCCTGAGCTGCTTGGGAAACTTGTCCCCAGTCCCCCTCTCTCACTTCCTCTGTTTTGACAGCTTTTCAGGGCTATTCCTGCTGCAGACTGGGGATGCTTCTGGATTTTTGGCAGCTTTTCAGGCGGGGGAGTTGTTTTACACCCGGCTTGAATGACTGGATATTTGTACAGTACCAGCAAAATGTAAATTTCTATAAAAGCCTTACGTATGAAGACAAGGTTTTACAGCAACAGATATGGAAATGAGGTGGCCGGCTGCTGCCTGCTCCCCTTCTCTAGTTTCAGAAATCCTGTTCCTTGCTAAGAAAAAAGAACGCATGTTTTAGATTTTACTTTAAACCAAAATAGATCCACAATATAAGTGGGAGCGTGGATTACTCCCAGTGTCCTTCAGAAAAAAAAATCCACGAGATTCCAGTAAGAAGCGATGAGGCAGACCTTCAATTTCCAATAATAAACCTACAGTCCATATAACATATGGTGCCATCGGGACGGAGATGCTGGGAGATATAAATCTTCAGTAGCTAGTCGACTTCATGTTTGGTATGTGCCTTGCCTCTACTAACACATCACATCCGTCCAAGGACCACGATAAATTTTACGAGTTTCACATTCTCTTGATCCTTTTTCTTACAAGTACCCAGAGGAATGCAGTGTTTACCCCAGTACATGCAGTACTGCTATTTATAACTCCGGACCTATCAGGATGATTTTTTTTTTCCCCCTGAAATCTTGGAATAGTTCAACCGAATGAAAAACAAATCATCTTTCATTTCTTTTATTTAATGCGTTTAACTACCAGGGCTGAGACTGTGGAAACAATCCCAATAATGTCATCTCAGATGATACTGAATTCATGCAGACAATTTATCTACGACCAGAAGGACAGCGATTCAGTATCCACTGTAGGATCTACAGGGAGCCATAAAGAGCCTTGCCTCACAGAAATTAATGCCTGCATTCGGTCACTCTGCATAAATAACAGACCAGACCTGGCAATGCCCTAAACTCTGCAGAAAGTCACGCATGGTCTGGGCCCCGGCAGTACCGGTGTGCCCACAGTGAAGCTGGGCAAAGGCAAGCGTTTATAATTATCCCACCCTTCCACGCTGCCACATTTCCATTTCATTCACCTGTCACATCTGTCACTACCCAAGAGAGTGGGCTCCTTGCAGAAGGAACCTTTGCTTTATTCCTGGCTTGTACAGCGCTTGGCACTACAGGAGCCCGTCTCGTCCCTGGCAGGGCTCGTTGTGGTAGCGTTGCAATGTGAATAATAGCTATATCTTGAGTTCTTGCCTCCCTTCCTCTTGCTCATGTATGCATGCACATACACACATATAGGCTCTCCAGGGCCCAGCCCCCTCAGGAGGCTTGATTCTGACCTAACTTATGTCGATTTTATAATGAGTAACAAAATTGACCTTGGTAGAAATTGCTGCTGATTTATACGTGTACCAGAAATAGGCGCTGGACAGACATTGCTGGAACTGGGTGCATGTGATTACCCTTTCCAGGAGATGAAGAACAGAAGCAGAAAACTCAAACACAGGCATGAGAGGCAGCAGAGGCAGGCGCTTACAAAAGCAGATTTGCAGTAAGCGCTGTGCCAGCCTGACCTGCTCTCCCTGCACACCCCGGGCACGGTCAGGCACGCACAGGTGATGCACGCTGGTCACGCTGCTGCTTCTCCTGCACCTGCAAGGGAGTGCAAAGAGCTGCCACCCTCAACTGCCATTTATTTCACTTCCGAGGGGGAAGGTATTTTCATATCAGGTTTATTTTTGCAGCTGTGGGGATGTTTTCTTTTCCCCAGTGACACACCATGGTTCGCTTGTGCCCAGAAGAGGTAAGGACCAGGTTTGCCACATGCTTCCCCAGAGGCAGAGGGTTGTAAACCAGCTGGGCATTGCTAATGGCTTGAGGAAAGACTACATCTTGATCAGGTGAAAGCACTAGACATTCAAACTGGGATAGTTGAATCCAGGTAGGAGGTAGAGCCACCGGCTGTAGATATGAGGTGTCCTGTGAAATGGCAAAGACTTCCTACAGCCTGATCCTTTACCCCAGGCATTTCCCACTGGGGAGATCACACACTTTCCTTGCCTCGGGCAGAGTGAAAGGGCTCCAGTCGCGCAAGGATGCACTACCAGGATGCAAAGGGTGGTTTCACATGCCATAAATGTGTAATGAGGTCACATGGAGGGTTTCACCCCCCAAGTGATCCCATCTTCCCAGCTGCCAGACATGGACCCCACTGTAGCTGTCCCAGTAAGAGAGCAAGGTGCAGAGCACCAGTGAGCCCAGGCTCTCCCGGAACCACTCCAGCTCCTCACCTCAGAGGAGAGATCAGGTGGAAAAGTCCCAGATCAACACATGGAAATCACGCAGCCACAGCCTCCTGGAGAGTGTCTCATCTCGCTGGCCTGGTACATCCCACCGAAGAGCAGCTTCCTCTTCACCCCAACACATCACAAGAAAAATTTTACCTTTACTGACAAGTTAGGACCAGATGGGATTTACTCCAGTTGAAACTGAGGGATCCCAGCAGCTGCGTTCCTAGTGCTGTAAGAGTAGATCAGCTATACAGAGAAATATGTAAAATTTCTGGTTGGGAAAGGAGGGTTGAGCAGAAATGAGATCACAGGCTTATTGCTGTATCAGAGCATAATCTGGGATTTTTCTTCTTCCTTTCTCTTGTGTGTGAATAGTTTTAGATGGTAGGTTTATCTGTAAGAGTAATGCTCGAGCCCCTTCTGCTTTGTCTGTTTTCCAATCTAGGGAGAACGAATTAATTTTAGAAGTCCAACAAGAACCTCCTTTATCAGCTAAAACATCCCCAGTGTTCTGAGATAAGGATTTATTTCAGCAGTTTCAAAGCTCTCTTGCTGCCCCTCCCCAGCGTGGGGGTTGCTGGAATCTAAGATTTGGTCATAAATTGTGCAAATGCTCCCAGCTTTTTTAATTAATGTAAAATTTGCATTTTAATGAAGGGGGCGATGGAGCCCTCCAGCAACAGAAACAATTACACATTGACATGACGAAATAGCAGCAGGATTGTTGCAGCGAGCACGTTTTTAGCTTGGTTTGGAATGGATTCAGAGTGTTCTCTTGGGCGCAGGCTGCGGTGTCCCAGCCCTGCCCACAGTTAATGAGCAGAAGTGCAATGCCCCTGAGCAAATGCCAGGAGAAAGCGAAGCTCCTGGGAGTCCTGCTGATCTGGGCAGGTTACATCAGGTGTTAGCAGCTTCACCCACCTCTTTGGTTGGGTTTGCTCAAGGGGCAGAGAGTGGAAGAAGGAAGGAACTGAGCCCTCTTTTCTTCCTTGTCGCCAGCATTAGGTCCTGAATGTTCTCTGCAAGATCCAGTGATGACCTTTCCCTAGCACTGGGAGTATGAGAGAAGATATTCTGCACTCTTACTTGCTTTTCCAGATCTGATGCCCTAAACAGAGGCAAATGGCAATTTAGCTCAGCTTCTCAGTTCAAATCAGCATGAAACATAGAAAATTATTTTCACACTTTTGCAATCCTCCCACCAGTAAAGCAATTTTCACTTTTTCCAGGTGATGATAATCTGCATAGCTGCATTTCAATATGCAGGACCTGCTTTGGAAGCTTTGAAAATCTACAGCACTTGGCAATGAACCAAAAGGAGAGCCCTTTGAGTGTTTTGTGTACCGGGGAGCTTGCTTCAGCATGCATTCCTGAGAACAGGGCCAAGGCACTAGAAAATATTTTGCATCCAGAAATTATTTATAAAGCATAGAGGAAGTTTAACATGACAGGAAACATTAAGACTTTCCAGCCTGTTGAACAGAAAGGAACATAATATAGCTTCCTAGCAGGTCTTGCCGGTCTACAAGACATTTCATACATGTCCTCTCTCCGGATGCTTTACAGTAAGTAACAAATGATTGGCCTGTTTTTTTTTTTTTTTTTTTTTTTTATTTAGACAGGGACAAGTAAAATCTCAGTTGAGTTGAGAACTGATTTCAGATCATCTCAATCCAAATTCAGTCTTACTTATGTGACCACCCTTTCCTCCAACACATCTACCCCAATGAGAGCATGAGCTCTACTTATGCCCAAGCCCTTAGAACCAACAGAGCAGACGTGGTGTCAGTACAAGTGGCTCTGGCTCAATTTACCTGACTGTCCCTATCTTATTATGAAGTTAAACACTGGGAATCGGATCTCCCCAAACACTCATTCATCTCCAGATCATTGACTACCAGAATAAAAGGGGACAGAACTGGTGAGGTCAATGGAAGCAGGACATTATATCTGCACATCACAACAGAAAAGCTATTTAGTAAATCTCCTAAAATGATAGCAGAGTGAGGCTTATACTGTAACATCTGGGAGCGAGTGATCCAGGCAGATTTAGCCAACCACAGTAATGGGGTTTCCCTAGGTCAACCTTTGAGAAGACCTTTAAGATCTGACTGTACTGCATTTGCTAAAAAACTCAGCTCCTCTTAGTCTAAACAGCAGCTCTCCTCTCCCCACCCTCATTTCTGTGGTCTTGACCTCGTGTGCAGTCCGTGCGGTTATGCTGGTATTATCTGATCAATTCCTCTGTACTTTCGCTGCCTCTCCTGCTCACTCACCCCTTGGTTTTCAACTGTAGGGGTAGAGGAACATTATTTTTTGTTGTTATTATGCTGTGAAGTGTCATCTTGAGCAAACCTGCCTACCACATGTAATCTGTACCTTGGTAATCCTTCCTAAATGGTGATTTTCACAGCCGCTTGCAAGTAAGAGCATGCGATGAAGGTAACATGGGAGCATGCAAACAAAAGAGCACTCCTGAACTCTAACTAGGTCATTACAGAAGAGGAGGCAGCTGGTTTGGGGGTTTAAATTCTGCTTAAGTCCTGCATTAGGTGCTTGAGTGAGGATTTTTAGTCTGGGAACTGTATCTAGAGTCTCCTCAGTCTGTACTTGGCCCTCACTTCTTTCATTCTTCTTGTTCTATTCATATGGGCAAAGAACATTTTGCTACTTCTTATCTGTCAGGTCTAACTTATCTCCCCACTCAGCAGGTCTCATTTTACATCTCCCTTTCGCTAGCTCTGACACAGCTGTCTCTATTTGTCAGTCTTTTTTTTTTTCCCCTAAACCTCATTAATTGTCTACTTACTCTAGCATTGCCCTTCCCTGCATATCTTCTTCTTTGGAATACCATTTCTGGATGGTTTTAGTAGCTGTGCCTTAAAGAAATACATCTTTTCCACTCTCCAGGCTCTGAGCTCCTCAGTCCAGGTGACTTTGTTAGTTTCCTTAATTTATCAAAATTCATCCTTTTGAATACTGACAACCCTGGCAAATTATGTACTTCTGTTTATTCTTCATGCAGCTTAACTTGAATCCACTTACAGTCACGCAAGCTGAGACCATTTCCTACAGCCAGTTCTCTCTCACAGCCACAGCATGACCAACATTAGATAAGGAAAATCAGAAGACTCAGTATCTCCAGTCTGGTCATTAGTCAATTAAATCTAAAACAGACACCAAGAAAAAGTGTGGCTCCTTTAAGTCCTAGCTTAGTCCCTGTAATTGTAATAAAAAAAGGGAGAAGGAGCGAATTCTTGCCTGTCCCCCTGAGAACCAGCAGATGCTCTGAAGCATGACAGCCAAATTCCATAGTCTAACCTGCAGATTTATAAATTTCGGTAAGTCTAATATTATACCATTCACTACTTGACCCTGTTACCTGCTATCAGCCTTATATGCCAGGTACCTCTAAAGTGGAGGAATACTTCTAATTTCAAAGGAAGTTATGCAAAGGGGTCCTTGAACCCCTTCTGTCCTTGAGGGCTGTAGAAGAAAAGCAAGATAATCTATTACTGCCCATTTCTTGGTATCAGGAGATCCTCTGAAATCTTGTAGAGTTTTTCAATTCTGCATCTCAAAATGTACGGGAAGTTATTCCTTAGAGCAGACAATAAATGGATGTCAAAATATCTGGTTTCTGCAAAGATCTGGTCATTGTTTTCCAGTTTTGTGCTTGAGGATTTGAAGAAACATTTAAGCTGAATGAACACTCACAAAATGATAATCAAAAGCAAACTAAGAAAAACATGTACAAATAAAAATTAAAAAATGTCTGCTTCCCTGGTTGGACAAGGGAAGACAGCTTTTGTAAAAAGTTGTCCATATGTGTGCCTCTCATATATAAAATCCAAGCTTGAAAAAGACAGCCTATAATTGCCACTAGTTTTAGAAGGCCATTGTGCAAAAGATAATATGATACAATTATCCTATATATAACGCACTGCTTTGGCTTACAAAAAATGTGCTACATTTAGAGGAGCAACCCCACTCAGGAGCTAAAAGTTAGCTTCTGATTTGTGAACCCCACCATCAGTAAAGCTCCTTAGGGATAAACTCTCCCCTAACTTAGTATTGTATCGCTCTATGCCGACAGATTTAGAATTTATCTATTACCTCTTATGAGAAGAATGGTTATTTTTAATCGAAGTAAGAAAAAGTCACCATCTGATCTTGTCACCTGATGAAGAGGGGAAGACAGAGATAGGAGACATTTTGGGAAACAGTAGATTTGTCCCCCAAAGTGAAGTTTCAGTCATTTCAGTACATTCATCCTAATGTACATGAGATAATGGCGACCTGCTTGAATTTTATCATTTTTTTTCAGTTGTAGAAATATTTGTGTTGCTGGCAGATGTAAAACTCCTTTTCCTGCCTGGTGGGACATAATGCTACAGCAAAGTGCCCAACTGCAAAACTACTGGCGTTTATGTGGGACTCTTACTACTGCCTTTTGATGCTTCTCTCCTAAAAACTCATCAATGCAGAACATGCAACTCAGCTTCTTCTCAGTAAATAACCCTTTAGTTGGAAATGGCTGTCTCTCATTTGCATGCAGGCCAGCCCAGCAGACTGCACAACCTTTCTGGTCTTGACTGTCCTTATGGTGGAAACCTTTTCTCTACATCATGTTTGAACCTCCCAGGAACATTTTATGACCATTGTCTCTCTTCTTGCTACCACACACCTCCAAAAAGAGCCTAGCTCTGTCTCCTGTGGCAGATGTCGGCAGGTTGCCATTAGGTTCCCCCAGAGCATCTCTTTTCCAGACTAGAAAAACTCATGTCCCTTAGTCTTTCCTCACAGGGCAAGTGCTCTGGCCATGGTCCCCCACTGATGGCACTGAGGACACTTACCTGCAGAATACTCCATGGCCATACTCTTAAAGTACCTGCCAGAAAGCTTCAAATCCGCATTATGCCTAAAATGAAGAGTTGTTTACATGCAGCACCCTGAAATATTTATTTCTTATGACTAAATCATATACTATTGAGATTATCTGGCAGCATATGGGAGCTACTTTTGTGGGTAGGTGTCAATAACCGTTAGGAAGAGAAGTTGACATATCTCATTAAAAGATATTTTCAAGCAGAAAAAAATAGGTTTTCAAGGGCTTAAATGTATTTCTGAAAAAAAATCTGCTTGCTCTAAAATTAAAATCTGAAAGTGAAAAAAATTTTTAAAAAACCCACTGGAATTCAAATTTTCAACCGAAAAAAAGTAGTTTTCAGTTACCCTTAATGTAGGAGCTTTTTTCCCTGCAATGAGCAAGCAACTTTCTTGAGGGAAAAAACCTCCTGTTGCACTTTTGTGAACATTATTCATGGAAAAAATTAGGTTTTTTTCTAACTAGCTCATACAGAAGACATGATCACTCCCACTGTATGTCATAAATTTGCACCGTAGAGCACTCATGACAGTCTTCTGACGGGACCATTTTTTAAACTATAATAGGTAGATCTCCTCAGCCTCTCCTCCAGTCTTGTCATAAATCTATCACACCAGCCCCTGGCTTTGCATTTCAGCCTACACACACCTGCCTTATCCCCTTATACTTTCTCTAACATAATTTATTTGTGCATAGCAGCTTTTCTCAAGATGATCTCACAGCTTGGGTGCATGGCATCACCCCTGCCTGCTTCTGAGTATTGCCTTTCAGCTCAGCTTCCTCTGGAGCAGGATGAGAAGCACCTTTGAGGTTGTACAGGCCAGAAGTTGTGGCAAATGGCACAGCAAGCTGCACAAAAGGCCCATTTGTGCGCTGTGCCAAAAGCCCTTCTTCATGTGAGGTCCCCAGGGCAAGGAAGTTGTCCTAGAAGAAGGTGCAGAGGTTGTCAAAGCAGCTGGCATTCCTCAACCTCACCCAAGACAAGAAGGCAAGACCAAGATCATAACCTTGTATAGATCTGACAATATCAGTAGTTTCTTTCCACTTCTGCATGGGAGAAAGGGCCAGCTGGAGCCCTCTCAGTGGCATGCTCCCTTAGGAGCAAAGTAGAATTCATCCCCATCTCCTCCTCCAAATCCACCTTTCAAACCTTTTACCACCCCATCTGTTCTTATTTCTGAGTCTGGACAACTACACATCATGCTCATAGGTGCAACAGACCATGTAGCTCTTACCCAAAGAGGTATGGGTGCCCAAACTGAGCTGATGACCATCAGAGCAGAATTATGGTCTTCTACCTACTTTAATTATCATGCCTTCTTTGGAGCATGGCCAAAATTCCTACCATCAGAAGTCATGTTCAGAAATTTTTCATTTTCTGAGAATCCCCCTCATGCCTCCAGCACAGCTGACACCATGGTCCTATGTAATTCCTGCCTCCCCATCCCCTCCTTGTCACATCCCAGCTTGCCTGGCTCCCACAGCCACAGCCTGCGTGCTGCTCCGTCGCAGAGCCCAGCTATGCCACATCTGCATCCCCAGCTCCCCCAAATTTTCTGCAATAGACTCAAGACCTGCAGAGCTGCAGCACCTATTGCCTCACCTTCCCATGCCCCAGCTCAGCCAATTCTCTGGAGTCCTGGTATCTGCTGGCCCCCAGAAGCTGCAGCACTGCAGAGCCTCCAAACCATGCCCCAGGCATAGCCAAGCCCCACAGCCAGAGCCATGAGGGCAATTCTGTGGGGCTGTGATCTCTGTCTGTGCTGACAGCCCACGTGCCAAGTGCAACCCTTTGGCACAACCTAGCATCCACCACTCAACTACACATAGAAACCAAAGCAACTTGGCAGGTAACTTATCCTCTCACTGTGAACCATGCAGTGGAGGCTTTGCAGCAAGGGCTTCAAGGTCGAAGTTGAAGATGTGCATCAGGCTCCTGTCTCTTGCCACTGCCTTTGCCCAGGCACATCACTCAACACTCTCAAGACTCTTTATGAATGGCCTTAGAGAAGGCCCCCCAGCTGGTCATGAGCCCAGTGTACTGACCCTGTAGCAGAAAATGAACACGAAACCCAAACCTTGTTAAGTCTGTGAGTTCTCTGACCCCTTGGTGTAGGCGTTGTTCCACTAGACTGGAACAGAAGCAGCTCCTCTGCCCTGACTCAGGCTCCCACAGCATCACGGATGAATCACATCCTCAGGCACTCTGTTTCTCTCTGTTGACTTTACGGGGAGCCCCAGACAGCTGGCTCAGATGCAGGCATCAACTCTACAGATGTCAACGCTCAGACATTTGGATCACCTGCTCTGGGCTAGCTGCCGATGAGAAGTAAAGCCCTGTCCCTTCCCACCCCTCCAGCATGCCTAGAGCTGCCTGAAGGAGATCACTGAAGCTTTTCTCCAGGAAGGGGGCATCCAGGACTGAGCTCCAGCTCTGCGCTAAGTCCTCCACAGCCGCTTTTCCCCAATCTCTTCTGCTTCCTGCACCACGGTGGGACAAGCAGAGATCACAGTGCTCTGGTTCATTCCTGACTGGGAGGCAGCCTTCAGAGGTGGAGTCAGTACCCAGTTTAGAGAAGTCAAAAAGCCTTCTAAATTACACCACGGGCTTTTTTAGCACTCAGTAGCCTTAGAATTGGGGGAGGAGATGAGCAAGATAGCTTTGAGCCACTCTCCCCACATTTCCCAGCTCCCCAGGTTGTTCATGAGACCCAGCTGAAGTTAAGCCTCAGATTTTCACCCAGGAAAATTAGCATATTTTCAATACAAGCATTTTCTATGCAACTTGTTTAACATTTCACTTGTAAAATCAAGTTCGGGTCATCTGCTGCATCCTGCTGTATGGGCATAGCTCAGCACTTTGATTGCTGCGCGGTACCATGTCGACAGCCTTGGGGCTGGTCTCTCCTAATCCCTTTACATACCACCCCCTTTGAATCCATGCCCTCTAAGAATGTGTTTCTCATATTCCATTGCCTTGGGCCCTAACATTTATTTGAACAGACAGCTACAGCTGGTGATTTTTGTCTCTGCACAGATTTTGAACAGCTGCTTGCGGTTGCACCCAGCCCAGCTCGCAGAAGTGCTGTGCTCTGTTTCTGGTGGGAAGCACGTCAGGCTGGGAGGAACGACATAGCAGCAATCCTCCGGGTGTCATCGAACAGCAACGGGAGCGGGGCACAGCCCCAGCCAGGCTGGGCAAGGTCAGCAGAGAGGTCAGCAGAGAACCAACTGATGAATTATACAGGCCAAATGTGGAGCTCACTGAAAGTCATAGATGGAAAATAGGGACTTTTTATAACACAGATGGAAGATGACCCTGGCTGAGGAACGTCTGACTGCATGGGAAGGAGTTTTGCACACCCAGGCTACACCTCTTCTCTGTGTATGTCAGGCCCAGGGGAGCATCGCTGGGATGTGCTCATAATACCTGGGTATGTTCATGGCATTTACAGATGTGCGTTGAGCACAGACGATGGCATCAATATAAGAAAATATTACCACTTGAAACTGGAGGGTCCCAGAAGACTTTGCAAATACAAACTGAGCCCTTCCAAGGATGCAGCTTGGCTGGCTTAACCCTAGTGTTTGAGCTGCCGGTAAAAGGAGAGGTCCTGCTCTTCCACCATCCCATCCCCAGAGTTTCCTCCCTCCTCACCGTTTTTGCTACAGTCCCTGGGCAACACTGGAAGATTTGCGGCATGGCTTTGCTGATCTGGCTGGAAATTAGGTTTAGTTTGGGTTTTTTGATGGGTTGATTTTCAAGCCACTGACCTGATCTGATACATTGAGCAGGCACAAGGGCACTGAGCTGACCCAAGGGTCAGAGTTTAAAACACATGAAAAGAGAACTACTTTGTCTGTGCAAACAAGGCCAAGGAGCGGACAAGATCTCATTGGCATGGACATTACATCCTGTGCAGTTATATTTTCCATGCAGTGCATTGCACTGTGTTGGTATGCTGATGGTGTTGCTGCAGTAGAGGTTCACAACTAGCCAGGAGAAGACTTTCCCTCAGAGAACCATCTCCCAGGCAAGTCTTAGCCTGCAGTTTGTTTCTCTCTCTGGACAAATGTCAATCTGGATTGCTCTGAAGGGGATGAGGAAACAACCTAGATTTCTGGCAAAAATGATCCCACAGACACCCAGATTTTTTTCCCTCTGTTCAAAAACCAGAAGAAATTCAAAACCTCTGTTTGGTTTTAAGTAGAAGGCTGCACTAACACATCTCTGTTGTTCAGATGCTGTCCTTGTCATGGAAGAAATCAACCATGGTTTTCTCTCCCCTCCCATCTGGCTAACAGGTCTTCAAGGAGACACACCCAGGACCAAAATTTTGTGTTGCAAGGGACAAGGTGATTTGAATTTGTTTTCTCACCAGTTACAGATCATCCCAAAATTTCATGGGTCTTCACCAAAGTAATATTCTCTCAAAACTAGTGTTCTACTAAGATTTATTTTTTTATTTTAAACTGTGATATTGAACAGTGCTGGGAAAAACATACCAAAAAACCCACTTCAAAATAACAATAAAAAAAGATGTTTTATTCTGAAATTACACTGAAACCTGACACATCTACATTATGGGAACCTTCTTCTCTTTTGAAGTAAAATTTCAGGCTAAATCAACATGGCTTTGCAAAGCATGTTCATTGCATGGGACTCCTTTTTCTAATGCAAAATAATTTCTCAGCGAGTTACACCCCAAAACTCGGGAATGTGGGAAATCCAGATCGGGAGCAAGCTGTGAGTGTGCCTGCTCAGGCTCTTCGCTAATTGGGATGGATAAAGCCTTTGGTGTGGACTGGAGATTTCTCAAAGGTGGGGCAGCGAGGTGTTCTCTCTGGTGAGATTAGGAAATCTCTTTCCTCCTTTCCATTGCTGATACCCCAGACAATATAAATGTGCATAATCTGATCTTGTAAAAGCTTTCAGTCTCAGCTGAGGCTTTGCATTCCAGCTGTCAGGTTTTTACTTGTTTACCTTGGAGCCTGGCTTCAAGGGATATGATGGAAGAGATCATTGGAGCGGAGTGGCTGCCAGCAAGCAAAAAAAAATGTTTCAATAAAAAGTATTTTATTCTGCTAAGGATGCTTATATGAACAAATGGGACCCTTGGGTACAAAAGAGAAATAATCCTAAGCATTTCTCTCCCCACTTCTCTCTCTCCACATACGTCCCCTGCAGCAGGTTTCATACCACACACAGCATCGCTGCACACAGATTTCTATCGATGTTTCAATGCCTCACCACGACAGGCCCCAGGAGTTTTCGGGGCCAGGCTTGCCATGCGGTTAAAGAGGTGCTGTGGGTTGGGGGACTTCAATAGCTGGACATGAGTGGGGACCTGGGGTGTCCCCCTCCCAGGCACCTCCCTGCCTCCCCTCCTTGCCCCCCCGGCATCACCACCGTTGCAGACCTGCTGTGGGGAAAGGCTGAGCCCTAGGGCTGCCCCATCTGGCTGTCGTGCCTGATACCAGCCTCCAGCCCTTGCCCACCCCCCGGATCTGGAGGGCTTACTGCTGTGATTTGTCCAGTGCAGAGATAAGAATAAACCCTGAAACTCAAACTGGACCTCACACTTTGAACTCTGTTTCCCTCCCTGCAGCAACCCAAATCTGGCTTTTACAAGAGACAAAAGGTTTTCAGGTTGTCCGGGCCCAACCTTTGAAAACATGTTCATGACCAAGTAACCTCCTTATTTATTATTAGCACCTCTCTAAACAAACCTTCTGGAGGAAGCACTGTGTTTACGTGCTGAGCCTGCCCTGCCTTCTGCTTCAGCAAGTCAGGAAGGAACGCAAAGTCTGACTGCAACAGCAGCCACAAAGTCAAAAGGAAAATAAGTCAAGGCTACGAGTGGCTCATATTAAAATTTTGCTGCTTAGCCCTGCCTCCCTGTGCCCCCTCAGCAGCTAGACCTATGAGTTGGATAAACTATTTCAGCTGGCCCATTCAAATCCCCTAACCAGCTCCCTAGCAAGTCACTTAAGTAGCATAGTGCATGAGAAACCCCCGGCACTGCACATTTTGGTTATTACCACCAAATGGAGCTTGAACTGCAGTGAAGATTTGGCCAGTTAAACCACCTCTTCCATTGAGAGGCTGAAACCCCACGTGAGCATCTTGCGTCTCATAGCCGTGATGGGAACTGGGATGCTGAGAGCGGTGAGCAGCAACCCCAGCCAATGCGGCAGTTTGTGTCAGCACTAGCTGGGAGCTGCTGCCTCTGTGCCACGTGAGCTACCAAAGTGTGGCTCCGTGCCCAGGCCTGGACCACGGGATGAAGGATGTCCTTGAGGCTAAAGCTGTGCAGAGCAGTAGGATCAGCTGCTGACTTGGGGAGCGACACTGTGGGACCAGTCCTTCCCACACCTCGACAGCATCTTGGAGCTGGTAATGGCTCTCCTGCGACTGCACGGAGCAGTGGGTCGGCCAACTGCTGTGGCTGCAAATGTGGCCAGGCCCAAAGGGTGATTAATTTTCAGGCTGCTCAGCTCCCTGACCTGGCTCCCTGCAGGAGCACCAAGGCCAGCACAGGCAGCCCTGATCTAGAGAGACCTAAGATGCTGAGGCCTTTGCCATCATGATTATATGGTGTAAATTTGAAACTCCGCTCTCTCCTGCCTGGCCCAGACCTGCACAGTTGATGGAGCTAAGCAGATACACTGTTGGGCTAGGTAGCCTGCCCTCGGTGACTGCATAGGAAGCCAAAAACCACTTCTGCCTGACTCCTTATCCCAGCGTGTCTCTGCTTTCTTGCTCTAAAGCACTACGTTAGCAAAGGCAAAGTTAAACCCTTCAGGTTTATCATTTGAATATGACTCCCTGCAGGTCAGTGTCTTCACTAGTAGATGCATGTATGAATTTTCACTTCTTTTACGCCTATCCTTCTTACCTTGTCCTAATAGGAAAAGTGATTAATGACACCAATATTATCATGCCCTTCTTAAGTGATAAATGCCTTTTACATCAACTATGCAAAGATCAGGGGAACATGCAGGCCAGTGTGTTTTACTGCACTTTGCAAAGTATGACAAAATGAACCAAGTTTCCTCTTTTTCACTGAGCATCCAAGAAAACAAGGTTTCCTTAATTAGAGTGTTTGGTTTCATATTTGTTTCTCAGCAGGAGGAATTTAAAAAAATAAAGCCCCTGAACACCAATGGTGAGTATAAATTTGCTTTTGCTTAAAGTTACTATTATTTTCCAGTCACATTTTTAACTGCTGAACACTTCCTGTACAGGATTTCCACCAGACTTCCTACGTGTACTTGCCCCAATGTGCAGTTATGTCCATCCTTCGCTTAATACAGATGCTCACATACAGAGATAATCTGATTTAAAAATGCATTTAAAAAATGCATAGGGTGCTGTAGCAAAAGCACATCTGAATAATCTTGAGACAGCTATTCATCCAAGGCTTAAATATTTCAGAAAAATTGTAAATTCCTTTTTTTTTTAGTTTTTTAATATTCAACAGGCAGATTCTGCTGCCAGTGGCACATGCATGAATCCTGAATTGACCTCTCTCATCGTGCTGCTTTGATTTCACTGATTCACTTGAACATGGTGTTTGTGTACACAATGGGAAAGGGTGTCAAAGCACTTTGATTTATGCCAGATTTATACTGCTCTCACTATTGCTGTGCTGTGGCTTACCCTCTGGGATGTCTGGGAGCTGGTATTGCTGTGGGCTCCCTTGGAAGGACCTTAATGTCCCACCATGGGTTCTCCCAGGGCTGGGAAGGGGCAATCGGCCTCCTTAGATCCCAGCCCAAACTGAAGGAGTACCACAGAGTGTCCTCTTTGCTCTTTTTGGGTCATAATTTGGTGTATGAGGCATAACAAAGAGTGAAAGCTTGGATGAAGGCAAAGTTTCTCAAATAAAAATTCCTTCAAAGTCAAGCCCAGCATGAGGCATTGTGAATGCATTTCAAATAAGTAAAGCGTGAACAGTTATGTGTCAAAATAGCCCTTTTCCAGGTAAACACAACAATAAAATAACTACCATAGCTGGTATGTCTCAAGCAGACCCACCAGGAAAAGCACAAAAATGCAGAGAGCTGAGTTTATACCCCTGGTGACAACCCCCAGTCGGGGCTGAGGGTGCTGGAGAAGGGGTGAGGGGTGTGAAGGGACTTGCCAGGGTGCTGTCTACATCAAACTGGTTTCTGAGATAAAAAGAGGGCCTGTCAGCTCACTGCTGTTCAGAAACCCAAAAAGGGAAACCCACAAACACAGGCACAAAACAGCAAAGCAGTGAGGAAGAAAGCTCATTCCAGCTTTATCCAAACACAGCTAGTTATTGCTTGAGCCCGAAGCAGAAATGACCCCAAGGTCAGGATCTCAACTTGTCAACTCAGATTATCCTTGTGTAAATCCCATGAAGCAGTGGGCATTCCTGCACGGTGCGGGGGGGCTGCTTTGCTTGCTCAGCTACCAAAGCGCCTGCCAGGGTTTCTGAGCACGCTTTGCTTCGGTGCCATGACTTTGCACATCCTGAGGCTCAGCCCCGAGCCCGGCATATCGTGCTGTGCCACGTCAGGCTCCCTGACCCAGCATGGGGATGATAACAACAAAAGCCACCTGCTCTTAGGGGAGAAAGTTGAAACCACAAGTCCAGAAAGATACAAGGGCTTGAGCAGGGTGGGTCAAGCCTTTTTAGGGGCTGTATGATCAGATTAGACAGAGGCAGTGCTAATAAAAGGCCAGATACTGGTAGATTTAAAGCCACTGGGAAAAGGCTTGCCAATCTGAATGGGTGCAAGGGAGGGCCCTGCAACAGTGGGGTTTGAGGGGACGCACCAGGGTCAGACCCTGATGCTTAAGGCTTTCAGCCCTGCTTTAGGCAAGGGTGGGAGGCAGGACCACGGGCTCTCCAGAGGTCCCTTCCGATCTGAATTATCCCCTGACTGCATGAACATGTTCTAAATGTGCTGAAAAACTTCCTGGAGTTTGTAAAGTTTCTTAAGAAACTGTTGGGATGAGAAACACACCATCATCATAATACACGCTTGCCGTGTCTTCTGGTGAGTGCCCTGTGTTGAGACTGAAAATATCTCAGTTCAGTCGCTGGCACTGCCTCAGACTTTCTGGGTGATGCTGAAAATATAACCAAAGTATCAGAGCAGTCACAGTAAATGTCCCATTAACACAGCATCTTTTCTTTGGTAGGAGCTAAACCAGGTGCTGAGTAAATTGTTTAACCAGTAATCCCTGTGCTGCGCTTTCGGTGCCCACATGTTCAAGGATGAGAGCAATCCTTTATTCCTTCTACTGTTTGCCTGTCTCTAGAGCAGAGCCCTGTTTTTGCTCTGTGTTTGTACAGCACCCAGCACAAGAAACCCCAGGTCTCACTGAGTCCTTGGTGCAGTCAACTACAAACTCTTCTCTCCTCTGAGTGGCCATGAACATGGCACCATGAAAGTGCTGCTTTCCATAACTTAATCTACCATGATTTGTCACTGAAGAGCAAACCCTGGAGGACAAATTCAAATAATACTTCTTTTTTCTTTTTTTATGAAATTCAGAAATACATTTCCACCCCTCTTTGGTTTTGAAGATGGTTTTATGAGAAGACAAGGGCTAGCACACAAGTCAGATGGCGGTATTCCCTCCTGGCCTACTGATAGTGTAAGGTACAGCAAGGATGGGCAAAGGATGGCCACTGCTATAGAGAATGCCTGTGCCAGGCAAAGGTGCAAAACTCCTCTTCCACTAGAGACAGTGCAGAGCCAGGGGTTAGTTTGTTATGACTTAGGGAATCCAAAGGTTTTGCTCAGGTTTTGTGCCAAACCCTAAACCCAACACTTGTGTTGTCACATTTCAGGAGGGAGCCAGAGGAATCAAGCAGTAAATTCAAGAGAATTAAGACCATCTGCTACCCAGGACTGCCAGCCCACGGCTCCCTGTGGAGTCAGTTGAGACAAGCAATTACAATACCCAAGTTAAATTCCCTTCAAAGCCACCTAAACTCAGTCAGTAATGCTCTGTACCTCTTGCATGCAGCAGTAGGTAAAACCCAACCAAAGCAACAATTTTGCTAGAAATTCTAGAAGTTCTTTACAGAGAGTAGTCAGATGTATGTACGTAATAAGTGAATACATACATAGACATATATACATATCTTCTGGTTAGATCTAAGTTCTCACATCAGTTGAGTGCCTGTCCTAAGGGGTCTTCCACATAAGTGGGCATTCATGTGAGTCTAGTTTTCATAACCCTGTAAATGATGCTCTGGATTCAGTCTCTGGGATTCCAAATGCAGACAAAATGTGACCAGAGACAGCGGTAACACAGTTCCTTACAAAAGGATGGGAAAGACAACTGATATTTGGCCACTCCAGATTTGCCTCTACATTATAATGTAGAGGCAAACACCATCAAGGGGACGATAAGGTCATTTGTCATCAGACTGCATAAGGCTGAAAGATGAGTGTCCTCTCGAACTTTTTGTAAATGTCTCTGAGCTGAAAGCACTCCCATCTCAGCAGCAGTTTTCTTCAGAAGCTAGCTAGTGCTATCAGTGTCTTTTGCCAATAGCAGCTATAATTACATTAAATGGTTGATTTGCAGAAGCAGAAGGAGAACAACATGTACAGAGCAATGTTACACAACATCGCAAAGAGTTTGCACACTGCTGTCACTCCAGTAAACCACTTACAATGACACTCACATACTCCTATTTTCTCTCTGTATTTTGGAGATAAGCCTGTTTTGAATTCTTCCCTGGAATTATCTGATGGCTGCACGCAGCTTGATTCATTGCAGCCGTTAGAGGGGAGCTGGATGACCCCTGGAACAATTCCCTGCCACAAAGAGCCATTGTGATCCCACACAAACAATGGCACAAGATGTCACACGTCCTTTCCTGAGCTTCAGAGAGGGATGCTCAGATACAAGAACTTAAAAATAAACCAGCATCATTTCTATGAAGTGGAAGTGACTGCAATATGCACTGCCTCCTCTCTTGGAAGCATACTGGTGTTCGTGTAAGTGCTTTCTACCTCCAAATGCTGTCCTTTCTCCCCAAGCCTGTGCTGTAATTATAATTCTACCTTTAAATCTGAGTGCGCTTTGTAGGCTTAATAAGACAACAAGCAGCAATAACGGCAGTAATTACAAATATGTTCGGTGCTCAGAACTAAAGAAAAATACACTAAAGATGAAAAATGCCATCACTCAAGAATTTTTTGGAAACAACACAGGCAGAAATGGGCAAGTTTGCATGACTATAAATATCACAAGCACAGAGCTTACATTATTTAGGGCACGTGTGTGATGAGCATTCTTCTGAAAGACTCTGGGCAGCATTAAAGCATGAGAGCACAAGTGATCTGGGAAATATCAAAATATTATAATCTGCTACAGAGACACACAGCTTTTCTTTACAGCTTGCAAAAATATACTCAAGATTCCACATGCACTCTGCTGCAGGACCGCCTGTTTAAGGCAAATGGAGAGTGCACGGGGAAGTATTGCTAAACAAGTTGGCAATGGACCAGCATAAGCAACTTGGTAACAAGTTATTTTAATGGTATTGCATATCCTGTCCTGAGTGTCATGGTGAAATGTCTCAGGGAACAGTTTGTAACAACCACCTTACAGTCATCCCACATGTATCATCAGGATCCAAAACACATGCAGAGTGGACACAAGACAAATTGGTAGGGATCTTGGTTGTCATGAGGAGTTCCTCAGCTCCTCAGGAGAAATTGTGCTGGAATTTGGCAATATCCTGAACACAGACTGCTCCCAATAAGCCATCAGGAGACCCGAAGTACTCTGTTTTCCCATCTGCCCTCCAAAGGGCAGAACGACAAACTGAGTATGTCTAAACAACAAATTACTGTAGCTCATCTTCTTCTTATCTTATTATTTTTCATTTGCCAGTATCCATGAAGCGCTTCTCCCAGTAGCTCCTCTCAGACACTACTAAACCTGGCCCATAACAAAACTGGGAGGTTTCCCACTTTTTGCAGCCTGAGAAACAAAGCATGATAAGGTAGAATTTCTCTGAAGCTTTTTTTTAACCCCAAGCTTCTCATTTCTGCAGCCATCATGCAATGTGGGTCCCAGCTGCGCACACGAGAGACATCTGACTCCAGGCACTTGGTCTCAGCACATGCAATACCATGAGGAACAAGCCACATTTTGGGACCTTCGCAGTTCTTTGCTCCATGGGCTCCTTCTGGACTTTCCTACTTGTTCTCCACCCTTCAGCCTCTCAGGAGGAAGAGGTGGTGCGTTGTTTCTGGTGCCAGCTGTGCCACCATCCCTGAACTCTCTCTTTCCCAGCTGCGAAAACAAGGTCCTGAGCTGAAAACATGACAGATGCTGTTGGCAGCTGATGCAGTTAAGACAAGACCTTGTTGTCCAGAACCAGGCAGAAGTCTACACAGTGCTCTTCACCTTGGATACTTCAAAATTAAATGTTTCTAACCTCAAACCGCAAGCTGGTGTACTTCTCCAATTCTGTTGTCAGCCTAGGTGTTGATGTCGGTGGTAAGAGAAGCGGTCCTCGTGACACGCAACATTTTCAAGTAGTTGAGAGTGGGAACACAAAGTGCTACTGAAAAAGCAGGCATTTTGTGGCCCTGCTCTGAGCACTGATGCTGCAAATGCTCTGTTCAAGCTAGCAGGGCGGCTGCTGCAGAGCCAAGGCTCTGGGTATGGGCTAGATTCACCCTTTATTGCTTTCTCTGGAAAAGACACGGGACCCACCCAGATCGCCCACTGCGGTCCCCTAAAGGCTGCTGCAAGATTTGCTGTCTCTGCAGGCAGCAAGCCTGGAGGGAGGTCTCCTGCTTGAACAGACCAGGTGGGTTAGTTATTCCCAGCCCACGGGAGGGTCCCAGTCCATCACTGGGGACCCCTGAGAAGCTCAGATGCCGGTGGGCTGTGAAGTCCCTGAACGCAGGAGAAGTGGACAGCCCTAGAGCCTGCTGGTCTCCCAGCTGCTCTCTTTAGAAGTGGCATTAGGCTTGATTTAGTTGCCTAACGAGTAGTGCCCAGTGCTATTTAAGATGCCCTTTGTTCCCTTACTGCTGCAAACTCTGTGCCCATCTCCTAACCACTGCAGACATTTCAGCTCCCCTAGGGCATCCCACATGGCACAGGGTGCCTACATTTCAGCTTGAAAACCAGGCCCACAGTCCTCAAATCCCCGTTTTTTAAAATTATCAGCATCAACAAAACAAGCCCAGACTTACAAAATACAGTGCCTGTCAGTTCGTGTTTATGTATGTAGGATCCAGTGCATGTGGATGAAGATATAAATATGTGCCCAAGCTTATGCAAACTTTCTACAGGAAAGCAACAGCTCAGATGTACTCGCCCACTCGCCGGTGGTTTCTGAATCTCATTTTCTAAATATACCTTGCCCGATTCATGGGGGGAACACAGCGTTCGGCACCTCCCAAGGAAAAACAGACGTTTGGGTCCTGGCCCCTCGAATTTCTTGAACTTCTGTGGACAAAAGGGGAAAGACCAGAGGTCGAGCAGCTCTATTTATTCTGCCCTGTTTCCTACCTATTGTTCAAAACCACCCAGCAGATAAAGCATGGGCATTTCTTGTCTGCAAGAACCTGCGGGGGCTGCAGCGGGCCATGAGGAATTCCAGTCATTCCTCCAGGCTGCTGGGGGCTGCTCGAGCCCCACTGGGGAAAACCAGATCCAACAGCCCGCAGCCTGCCGAGGAAGGACCTGCCCCCAGACAGACCACCCCGTCCCCATGGCACCAGCTCTGTTTGTTTGCTGTTGTTCAGCAGGAAAGAAATCCTGGGCCTCAAGAGGTGTCTCACCCGCCGGGAAGCCGGGTACCCCACAGAAGCAGTGCTGGTGAGGATGCCCGAAGGCCTTCTTGCTTTTCAAGCAGGACTGCAGGGGACAAAGGGAGAGAGAAGAAGAGATGCTTGCCCAGACTTTAAATATTTATTTTTTCATGCCCTTAAGCTTTAATTTAATTAAATTAAAGAGGGTGGTAAGACAGTGGAACAGGTTACCCAGAGAAGTTGTGGATGCTCCATCATTGGAAGTGTTCAAGGTCAGGTTGGATGGGGCTTTGAGCAACCTGGTCTAGTGAAAGGTGTCCCTGCCTATGGCAGGGGAGTTGGACTAGATGATCTTTAAAGGTCCCTTCCAATCCAAACCATTCTGTGATTCTATGAATTTTGGAGAAAAGAGTATGGAGCACACTCACAAACTGAAAGGTACTTGCTCAGAACTAGGTCCTCAGGATCCAGGTAGAAAAAACCTGCAGCCCTAAGAAAAGAGCTGGGATCAGCACAGTCTTTTCTCATGGCACTGTCTTAAAATCAGGTGGCTGCTCCCACAAGGACATGGGCTGTCCCATAGTTATTTTTGCCAGCCCAAGCAGTCTCACACATGGCTATCAGACAGCAGCCCAGACCTGGGCACTCACCGACAGGTACCCGAAAGCTGCTGTGCTCTGAATTGCCTCAACCCGCACAGAGCAGCAGCCTCTGGCTGCACCAGCGCTTTCTGTGCCACCAGCAGGTCTGCACTCACCATGGGTGGTGAGCATGGGGCATTTTCATCTCAAAAAAAAAATCTAGAATGTGCTCCAGTTGCTTTTTCTGTAAATACGCTCTGTGCTAAAAACAAAACACTGCGGTAACAACTGCAATGGTTCCATGAACAGCAGGTCAGGGTGGCATAAAGCTCCCTGGCTGGTGTCCTTATCATTATTGCTACTCAAATAATGGGGAGAAACACCACAAGTGGTGGCCCGGCTCTCCATCCTGCCCTCACATCACCTGCAAGGGCCATAACTGAGCAGTACCTGTCACATGAAAATGCCCCCAGTTTGCAGGACACCCCTGCCACAGAGGTGGCACTCATTCTGCCTACTATCAGGTATTTTTTGGTGAGAAGAGAGAGAGGTCTGAGACAGCTGCATCCTCCAGCCTGTCCTGATCACCCAAAGAGCTTTTCGGGGCCAGAGGGGTTTGTGCATCAGCTGCAGCCTCCCCTTATGCTGGCACCGAATCACCAGCTGGCACTGCGTGGTTTCCCAGCACCAGGGAAACATGAATGTGGAGCAATGCTATCTTCCCTCCTTCCCTCCCTCTGTCCCTGCCCTGGGCATGCTCAATGCTTACTTACTGTGTGGACATCTGCAGTTTCAAGGGCTGCAAATGCTAATAAAGATCCAAGAAAATGAAAGCTTCAGCCTGTATTCTCATTGAATGCAATCAAGTTTTTTTTAGAAACAGCCCTATTCCATTCACGTACATGTTCTCTGCTGATTTAACCTCTCATAGGAGGTTTTTTGAGGGGAGCTTTTAGATCCATAAAGTGGTAACATTCCATGCTACCCCTCTCCTGCCTTTCTCTTCTCCCCAGCCCCCAAGATGGTCTCAAATGCACCCTCACCCCCGCTCCTCCTCCAACAGGTAGAAAATCTGTTTAGAAATAAGAGCAAGAGCATGACCACCTCTCTGGTCATTGCTGCCATGCCTGCTGCATGCCAGCACCACGAGGGCAGGCTAATCTCCCTAACCTGAGTTCCTGCAGTGAGTATTGAAATGATTTCAGGGCATGACACAATCCAAACGGGTGTCCATGAAAGAGTTAAAGCAACCAGTGCTGTGTCTTCATCACTGAGTCAACCCAGCCTAATATTTTGCAAGTTAGATGTACCTATGTCTCTATTTTGTTCTGTATTTCTACAGTACCTAGCACAGCAGCACTCTGATTCATACGCGATGTTCCCAGGCATGGTCCCAAAACAAATAAGAAGTTGCAACTCAGCAATCGCAGGCTTAACTGATGGGGCTTAAATCACCCACTGCAAGCCCACTAAAATGAAGAGGAGTGCGGCTTTGTTTCCATTGGAGCAGAAGCACTTTCTGTATCTTTTCCAGATCAAGAAGCAGAGCCCAGAAGGTCCAAATTCTTTGGCCCGGCCACCAGACCTCAACTGGTTGATTGTAGGGGCACAATACGGCTGGGTTAATACTTCACCATTCCTGTAAAGGAGTTTGGTCACACAGTGCTGTCAGTGGCCACCTCCCAAGCCAGCAGCAGCCCTGTGACGGTGTCGCTGGCATAACATCAGTCAGCAGGACCCTGCACCATGGCAGCACAGGTGAAACTCCCTGCAGACAGCGGGGAAAGGCTGTGCACAGCCCTTTGGGGTCAGCAGCATGGCCAGCACATGAGCTACATTGCCTACGAGACCCATGTCTGGAAATAAATAACCAACTGTCCGCACCTCCAGCTTGTCTTCACTTAAACTGTATATCCCTCCCTTCCACTGTTCAAATGAATTTGGACCCTGACCCAGTGAAGCATTCAGACATGTGCTCCATTTTAACTGCTGTTCTTGGTAGACAGAGACATGAGGTGATGGCACATGTGGAGTTTGTCTTTTACGCTGGCAGGGACAGATGCCGAGTTCATCCCTGTATATGTGCTGATGGACAGTAGTAACCATGTTAGAAGAGGGCTGGTGTCCCCTGCTCAGCTCGTCCCCAGGGGAAGAGCTGTGCGGTCACAGCTCCTCTGCTCTCCTCTGTCCTGAGCGCACTCCTCCCTGTCCCTGCGAGCTGCCTTGCCGACCCTGGTGGGATTGAGAACTAGGATAGATCTGGCCCAAAGTGCTGGTGGGGTCTTGTCATTGTTTAACCCCAGCTGGCACCTAAGCCCCACACAGCCGCTCACTCACTCCCCCCCGGTGGGATGGGGGAGGCAATAGGAAGAGTAAAAGTGAGAAAATTTGTGGGGTGAGATAAAGACAGTTTGCCAGGTAAAGCAAAAGCCGTGCATGCAAGGAAAGCAAAACAAGGAATTCTTTCACTACTTCCCATCCGCAGGCAGGTGTTCAGCCATCTCCAGGAAAGCAGGGCTCCATCACGTGTAATGGTTACTTGAGAATACAAACACCATCACTTCAAACGTGCCCCCCCACCCTTCCTTCTTCTTCCCCCAGCTTTATATGTTGAGCATGACGTCATATGCTATGGAATATCCCTCTGGTCAGTTGGGGTCAGCTGTCCCAGCTGTGTCCCCTCCCAACCTCTTGTGCACCCCCAGCCTACTCACTGGCGGGGTGGGGTGAGGAGCAGAAAGGCCTCGGCTCTGCGTAAGCACTGCTCAGCAACAATGAAAACTTCCCTTAATATCAACACTGTCTCCAGCACAAATCCAAAACACAGCCCCATACTAGATACTATGAAGAAAATTAACTCTATCCCAGACAAAACCAGCACAGGTCTCTGCCCAGGGCTGCTTTCTGCTGCTCCGCCATGCTCGCAGGGCTGTGCAAAGGCAGTGGATAGGGTAGGCTGCAGCCCAAATCTGGACAGGCCACATGGCCCCGTGGGGAGGCTGTCTCCTTCATGAGTCTGGTCAGATGGAGTGTCCCAGATCCAGCAGGACCCCAAATGCCACCAGCAAAAGAGCCAAGGGCAGGGTTCTCTGGCCCACTTGCAAGTAAAAAGGGAAGGAAGGGGCACGAAGCAAACAGCAGAAAGGCCTCAGTAGAACTCAAGGGCACTCCATGCCTCGGAACGGCTTTCAGCCTCTTGTTAGATGAAGTCCAGGTGCAAATATGGTCCTGCTCAGAGACAGATGATAAGGATTGATGCCATAAGCAAAGCAACGAGCTCTTAAAAGACTTACTATGAGTGTGGGAAGCCACTCAGAGGAGCTAGAAATCATGCAAAATGATGGGGGCTATGAACTCAGGAGCTTAGCTCTGGCCTGCTGGGATTGCTCTCACAACTCCAATCTTAACATATGATCTGTTTAAGGGAGATAGGAAGGGGAGAAGTAGTGCAGGGGTGCTGTTATGCATCAAGTGTACATACCGCTGCCAGCAACCTGTCACTTGACAATGAAGAGCGTGGTGATGGAGCCCGCTGAGTAAGTGCATATGGCATTGTGAAATGAAGGGGAAAGCAGTGAGGTCTCTGCTCCGGACCACCAGGACTGGTAAGCAGGGGAGAAAAATGTCTGGACCAACTCTGAAGCTGCCATAAAAGATGCAAGGGAGAAGCTGTTATCCCCGACTGGGGCTGAGGGTGGCTGCTGGCGGTCAGACATCCCCATGTTTATATCCCAGCTGACTCCTATGGAAAGTGCACAGAGTCCGGCATTTCCTAGCAAATGTAAAACACCAGGGACTTTGATTCACAACTGGGATTTATCTAGGAACTGCCTGTGGTCTTTGTGGTAAGGCTCAGATTTTACAGTTCACTGCCCCAGGTTGTGATTCATGGTGAGAGAGGCCATTAAAAAGAGATTTACAGAAGATACAGGAGAACTGCCTAAATTATCCACTAAGGCTAAGCAGAGAAGCAAAGATTTGACCCTGTCTCTGCAAGAGAAAGTCGATTCCCTTCAGCCAGAATTAGACACTTAAGCCTGGTCAGTCCTTTCTTTCTTTCAAGAGAAAGATACACAGAAGAGCAGTGCACAGCCAGACTGTACCTATACCAATAAGACGAGCAGGGAAAGGGCTGGGCCATGGACCTGGTGCTTCACACACCCCTCGTCCATCCTGCAGGACTCCTAGCATGGTCTCCAGCATAGTTTTGGCCCAGCACAGAGAGCAGTCTACTTATTTGGAAGGGAAGAGAAATTATCCTCATGGAAGTAAGTTGGGCCATGGTGTTGGTGTCAGAATAAGAAAACAGGGTTTTGGCTGTTTTATTTACTCATTAGTACAGGAGCAACATCAGACACTGGAAGATCTGGTTTTGATTCCCCTAGATTCAAGTCTTCCATCACTATGGAGAGTGCAAACTATATGATGTGAAGGGATAGGGTTAGGGTTAGGATTGTCTGAGTACACATTTGTTGAAGCAGACACTGGACACCTCATCCACCAACCCTGAGACTCATAACCCCTAGTACATTATAGCTGTACCAAAGAAGAACTAATTGTTTTATGTAAAGTGAAAGATCAACAAAACCCAAGATTTAGAAAGCCCCACTCCAACATCAGACAGTCTGGTACCTAGGATGCTCTCCAGGGCTGCCTGAGAGACCTGCACCCATCTCCTTCTCCCCCTAGATAATGACCTAACCCTGCAAGTACATGTTGTCATTAGACACTTCCTTACCCTGGCAGTATTGGACTTGAACTTCACCCATGCCCAGGAGAGCTTGTTCTCCTTAGACCAGACTCAGTGTCACCCAGGCTGAGGCAGACAGCTATCCTTGTGCCATGCACATCCCAGAAGTCCAAAAAGCTGTAGCTGCGTTAGTGTCCTATTACACCAGTGAGCAGGGACACAGGACCATTTTCATGTGATATACTACTACTAGTTAAAATTATAATATGGACTCCTTGCTTCATCTACTGAGGAATTTAGTCCAGACAGGATGAAGCTGGCCACGTGCTATGCTGAACTGCATGTAATCTCTGATGGGGCCATGAGAGGAGGACTCAGGTATGCGTCCCTGAGGCAGATACGTGACTGTTGTTGGTTGGGTGGTTGTTTGGTGGTTTTTTTTTTCAGTAACATCATTTTCAACCCAGAAAAAGATGCGCAGGCATGTGTGTGTATCACATGAAAATGATGAGGCTTGAGGAGTCACAAAGGGCAGCCAACACTTATCCTAACTGCTGTAAACGCGTCAGGAAAATGAGAGGGAGGGACAGGCTGGGCCTGTGGGAGAGGGGCACAGCTGAAAATACTCCCAGGGCCCATGGCTTGACCCTTAGATGAGCTGAATCTTTGATGTCAACAGAGGACTCTCACAAGCTCCACAAGCACAGCCGAGCATCAGCTTGTGGATGCGCACAAAGCTACTCCTCCTTCCTCTCTCATTCCCATAGCAGAATAGCCCTGCAAGGTACGTCTTCACAGCTCCTCACTTCAGGGTCAATTCTTAATGCTTATTTGTTGACTTGAGTGCTTTCTGATATGGCACATACTGAAGATTTATTGCTGGTAGTAATTTCCATTAATAACACAATAAATAGTCACACTTATATGCTCATATCTAGAGGCTATAAACGTGGCTTCAGCAGGACAGAGGCAGCTGAAGGTAACTCCGACCTCCCAACAGCCAGGGAGGGATGCCAGCCTCCCCATGCTGGGTAGGTGACATGGATAGGAAGCTCCCTTTCCCTCTTATTCAGGCAGAACTTGCTCTGCCACCAGGCTGTGTTGTTAGACTGGACAGGAACGCCAGTTTTTCACATCCCTTGGTTGTCTGAAATAGGATTTTGTTTCAAATCCACCTCCAAATAAGTCTTGTTTTTCAGGGGAGAGAACTGGGACATCTAGAAATTAAGACCTGATTAGACATTGGTATCAGTTTGAGGAGTCTAAATACTTCATCATCCTCTCTTGCCAAGTCTTTGTGTCCCAGCTTCTTTTTTTGCTTTTTTATTTGTTTCTTCAAGAATGACATTTTACTTGGGATTAATAGGTTTTGGCTTTGCACTTACAGCAATCCTACCTAACCTGCAAACTTTGTCTTGCAACATCTTTACTAGTAACTCATTTGCCTTCCTCCTGTCCATCCTACCAAACACTCCTACATTAAAATAAATAACTGCAGTGTCTTGAACACGTTCCAGGGAAGTGTAAGACACTGCACTGGGAAACAACAAATGTCACAGTCTGCATAGGGAAAAATACAAGCTCTGTTTAATCTCTGCCTCATTACAAGCACTGTGTCCTGGCTCTGAGAAACACGAACTCAAGCTGAGTCAATTTCCTTGTGAGTGAGTAATGGACAATCCAGCCGGCTTGCCAGGAAGCACAGCCCCTGGGCTGTGCAGTACATAGCTTCCAAGAAGAAAGGGCCATATTTGTAAACAGAAAGCAACAGCACACGTCGTTACGAGAAGCAATTCCCTATTTGACAGGTGCTGAAACAAAGCCACCGAGCTCTCTTTATAGGGAACGAGTCTACCAAACAGGAAGGTCAAAGATGTGACAATGTCTGGATAAAAGAATAAAAAGTACATATGTATCCTCCTGCCATTATGCTGGATACAAGACTAGCAAATATTTCATGACTGTGGAAAGTCTGGCATTGTGCAAGTGCTTTTGCTCTGCAGGGTGGTGGAGCCAGGCCAGCAGGGACCTGTTTGGACCCACTCCTCAGAGAAGGTTTGCACCTGCCCTGTGCTCGCTGGCACAGCGGTGAAGGTGTCCGCACAGCACGAACGGCTTTGAGCCAAACAGGAACCAGGGCATCTCTGGGTATCAGCACTCACCGGTCATTTTGTCTAACAAAAGGGAGCACAGACTCTTCATGCTGCTTGGAAGTTCATGGGAGAGCCAGAGAGAGGGGCAGATGTCAAAGGGTGAAATGCTGGCTCCTGCCAAATCCAGAGCAAAACTCCCATTGGTTTCAACAGACTCAGTTATTTATCCTTAGATTCCAAGGCTGAGGCAGACTGCTGAACGTCTTGTCTAAAACTCCCGCGAGCAACTGCATTTCAACATGTCATGACCCAAACCTGCTAGTGAACCACAGCAGTGGTCCCCAGCTTCCTCTGTCCCTGGGCTACACAAGAGCAAGTCAGACTCTGGGAGGAACAACACATTTTGCTCTCCTCATAGCCTCAGGCCTAAGTTTTTATTTACTAGGGCATAAGCAATGTCATGTCTTGTTCGACAAAGGTACCTGCCCGTCATGGATGGAAGGCTGCCGGTCTCAGAGACATCTCTTAAAAAGCTGTCTAGTCTTGCTTTGATTGTTTCAGGTAGCAAAGAGCCCATACGTGCCCTTGGAAGTTCTTTCAGTGGCTACCTGTCCTCCTCCATGTGCATTTACCCGATCTGTAGAGTCTTCCTTCCCCCCAGCTGCTCTTGGGGGCACGTGGTTTGGGTACTAATGCTGCATGCTGGCACCAGGCTGTGTTTCACAAGGAAAAATATGCAGCCTTCCATAAGCAGATTAGGAAACAAACACTGAGAAGTGGAGAACAGAGCGGGAAAAGGACTTGTCTCCAAACAACACCCATGGCAAGAACCGAGGCCTCCTCTTAGTGAGGAAACTAGGGAAAATGTGGGATTTAAAACTGAAACTGATGGGAGCCTCTGTTACCCTGCAGCATTAAAGAGATACAGTAGTGCTCCCTCTCTCCTGACAGGCCCATCATGGCCCTGTTTATAGTCAAGCTCAGTTCTGTATGAACATCAAAAGATGTCCCTTGTTCAAGTCAGCTGTACAGTGCACACAGTGTCATTTGGGAAATCAAAGGTATCTGGATTGTTCAATATTTTCATGGTCTTGTGGGTCTTGTTTTACATGAGCAAGGTGCCTGGACCCCACTAATCTACTGGGCACCACAACTAAAAGAAACCATTGCAGCCTGAGTTAAGGTGTACAGTCGCAGAAGAACCCGTCTTCAACAGACAGCTAGTCCACACAGCTGCCACGCTCTCCAGTATTTGCCCATATCTGCAGATGCTACAACCATCGCTAAGTGGGCTTGTACAGGGATATTGCTAACCTACCACAAACCCCTGAGTGGACTTTGTCCCAATGATCCTCTTGACTCACACTCTATATCTGGACTCATACACATGGGTGAATCCCACACGCTGCTCCTACCTCCTCCAAATCTCCACCTCTCTTTCTTCTTCTCTCTTCCTCTCTCTGCTTTTCTCTCCACCTTGTCCCTTGGACCTTATTCCATCTCCATTACTCAATACAGTATAAATATCACTAGCAAAACCTGGGCATTACAGAAAACAAACCCAAAGGCAAAAAGAAGGCAGAAATACTTAATACATAAACAAGCTGGTTTGTAGGAATCCTAATGTCATTACTTTAGGAGAATAAAGGAGGACTATCAATTCTAATGCAAGTCCCCTACTCAGTTGTAAAACATGCTGTTGTATTTACACTAAAATAACCATCAGACAAACAGTTATGGTTTTTCCCAGAAAACTGTATCCTGAATTTGTTCTCAGAGAGGAAGTTGCTCATAGCCTCTCACACTCCCCTCTTTGATGCCTGCTATTTTAGGATTGTTCTACTCTTTTTTTGCCTCTCTCCCTATAAAACTAGAATCACTTTAGCCCACAAGGTTATTTCATAAAGCCTTCTTCTCAGCATATGAATCCAATTTTAGATTTTTAGGCTTAAAAATAAATATCTGACAAAAAAAATGAAGGTGATCTACAGAGGGGGGAGAGAAAAGAAAGCGCCAACATCCATTATTTCAGCCTTAGCAATCTCCAACATATTCAGCAGTCGCATACATTTTACTGTAAGGGATGTGTAATCTCTGGATGGATCTGCTTAGTAAAGATGAATGGGTGATGCCTGAAAGAATAGGAGTGCAGTTGTAGTGTGTTGCCCAGGGATGGCTGCTCAGTAAGCTGCCCAGAATAAACAGTGTATGCATGCAAATTAGAAAACTCTTTGGAAAAAAAGCCACTCACATATTAATGGCCCAGCTCTCAGAAAAGCTGTTCTGTAAAATAAGTTATTTGTGGAAGACTGCACTTTACTTTTATACTTTCTATTAAGTGCATAAAAATATACTGTTGACCTTTTGCAAGTCATGGCTGGGCAACATTTGCAGTAGACGTGGTCACTCAGTAGCTGTATTAAGATGTACAGACATCATTTTAACACAAGCCTGAGACTGCAGGCTGTTAGCTGGAACACGGGGCCAAAACAAGCCTTCTGGAGAAAGCAATCTGAAATACATTTGAGTCTGTCTTCTACATGAGAAATTGTTTCAGCCATTCCCTAATAGTCATCTTCCCTCCCCAAACCAAGTCCCTTTGAAGAGAAGGGGGTTTGTATCTGAGGTAGGTGTCCAAACCTCAAAAAGCAGCGAAGATGTGCCTCAAAGACAGAGCAAATGTCCTCTCCGAAGCTTTGGTTCCCGTACACAATCCCTCTGACGCCATGTGGGACTTGGGGGTTTCATTTCTTCTTTTCTTGCTACCAGGCTGACAGCTCAGCCCTTCCCATCCCTGCTCCTCAGCTCTTCACAAGATCCCCAAATCACAATTCTCAAAATTATTACTGGAAATGTGCCAAAAAGGATGTTGACAATGTTCAGACACTAGTGATGTTTTCGTTTGGTTTAAAAAAAAGGAATATCCATTCTAAACATCACAGAATGAAAACTTCTGGAGGCTTAACACTTCGACAGAAATAAGGCTTTATTTTTTAATCCATCCTACCTGCACTTAACTCGACCAGTCCAATTCAGACTATTCATAACTGGGCAGTTCTCACAGCACCCAACAGAGAGCAGCCATACGTACACACTAACTAGAGTTAATTCCTTGCCAGACGTGATCCCTGAAGTTACACATCAGCTGATAAAATTATCATGCACACGCTTATCTGACTTTATTGAAACACTTCTTAACTACATTTTAATTAATGAGAATTTTTCTGCTACAAGTAGCCACTAAAGCACTTGAATAACTATGCTTTCATTCTGGAAAAACATAACTTCTACAATTTCTCTCTTTTGCATGGGGATATCACTTTTATTTTGAGTTTAACTTTTTACCCAGCAGCATTTTTAAGCAGAAGCATGGCAGGCAAATGGGATTTTTGGAGCTCAAGCATACAGAGCAGTAAATCTGTGCTCTCAAGACATGATGCAAGTGGATTTGCACAGCAGAGCACTAACCAGCTGCTGGGCTCCCATTTCAGGACGTGCAGGTTGGTTGTTGGGAAGAGACGGCAGCTCATGCCTCACCCTGGGCATGGTGTTAGAGGAGCTGCACGAAGCTGGGTCCTGGGGCTCCTGGGACGCCTGGGGCTGCTCCTCCCAAGGGATTTACCTGGGCAACTTTAGCAGCAGGGACTGTTGTACACACACACACACACACACACACACACAATCCCAATAAATCCCCGAGTTACAGCCTTTTCCTGAACACAGGTTCACACACCATCAAGGAGAAGAAAGGTATTTTCAGCTTGGATTGCCTCTACTTTGGGAGAACCCTGGAAAACCTAAACCACACTGCAAAAAGGGACAAACACAGCCCCACTTTTCACACCTGTGCTCCTACTCTGCTCTTTCTTTTCCCCACAGATACCAAAACTGAGATATTTCATAGCAGGCCTAAGTTGGCTGGTTTGGCTGAAATCAAACACTATTTTTCAAAAGGACTTTCAATCCAGAGAGAAATGCCTACAAAGCTGCAGAACACATTGGGTTTGATTGACAGCTAATTTTTCTCCCTACTTTTCTGTCTGGCTGCACAATTAAGAAATCAACTATTCCACATAAATGTTCAATACAGAACCTCTTTACCATCCTTCTGGATTTGGTGTCACTAGGGTCCATTCTCAGGGTTTCCAAAAAACCTGGGATTCATGCCTGGTGACATGGTACGAGTGGTGGAATTTTTAGGACTTACAATAAATATTGGGAGAGCTGGGACACGCTTTACTATGATTGGCAACAAAATCAGAAATCACATCCCTTGGCTTTCTCCTGGTTTAGATCTATCATATGATGTTTAGTGTTCTTGGCAAATCATTTACAGCAAGGTTTTTGGAAATGAGTGCTTAGCATTAGTCTTCTATGTTAAAATGTAAGCACTGAAATAAATGGCTTGATCAGCCTATGGCTCTTTCAGAAATCAGAGCCGTTGAATGCTCACTGCTTTAAAAATGAGTCTGATTTTCTCTTGTGCCTAACTTTGGATAAAAAGACTAATTTTAATGTTCAGAAATGGAGGATTTGTTTATACTGCATAAGCATTCTGTAATCCTTAGAGCTTCTAAATGTGAAGTGCTGCTGTTAATTCACTCATTCTGGTGTGGGTTTGGAGGTGTTCAGTGGAATACATTGGAAATGTAACCTGGAACATTTTTTAAATGCTTTGAGGAAGCAAGGTCCAGATGACAATTGATGTGACATACTTATCACCTGCAGCAGAAAACCACCACCGAGAGTGAAACTATAAGGCTTCTCCCCATGCCCACAGTGCTCTATGTAATTTGTGGTACAACAAAAAAGTCTTTGCAGCCATGTATTTATCTGTCTTTCTTGGTGCCCTTTGTGTTACTCCCACACATTGGACTTTAAAGCTTTTTTTGACGGTTTTATTGTCTTTCATATTTTGCAGCCCTTGAAAGCATTGATGTTGCAGCCTGTTCCGGGGAACTGGTGGTAAAGCTCTCTCTGTTTCTCCTAAGGGAAGAACCCAAAGGCCACTAAAGCTGCTCAGCAATGTTTCCTTTCCTTTTAAGGGCGAGCTGAGGGAGGACACAGCCTGCTTTCATCCTTAAATCTTACCAGATGAGAGGGAAGCTAGTGCTGACGACCAGGCAATGACGACCAGTGCTAGAACCCAGCAGCTAGTGGAGATGCAGCATCAGCCGGTGGACAGGCACTGCCAGGGCATTGAAAGCTGGGGTCTGTGCTCTGTCCTGCTGCTGTCTGTGGCTCTTCCTCAGCATCTCCTCTGTAGAGCAGAGCAGACCATCTCACTAGATCTGCTGGTGGACTGCCTAACAAGCCCAGGCATTGCTGGAGAACAAAAACTGGTGAGAGCAGCACAGATCCACATGCATGAGAAAGCCAAGCGTTTCCCAGTGATGCTGCTGTAGCCCTTTCCCTAGTGGGATCACTGCCATGCGTTACTTATTCACAGAGATCCTCCCTTTCCAAGCAGGGAAGATTTGAAACTGTATTTGAAAGAGGGTGTATTTAGAAGTTTATCATCTCTGTGCTGGAAAATTTTTTAGTGACTTTGTATTGCAGGAAAGCTCTTTTCACAGGCATAAATGCTGAGCAAGGAAATACTAGCTAATAGTAAAAGATGGACAAACTATCTCAAAAATATGAGCACCTGCCTTGAGTGCAGGACTATTCAATGCTGAAAATTAATCATCCTAACATGAGCCTCCACTGTAAAAGCAAATTGTGTCATGATATCAATTTCAGCCCAAGAAGTGAATATGTATGCTGCAACACTGAAAATAAATCAGTGCCTAGCAATAAACAACCATCACGTTTCCTGCTGGGGGTAAAAAAAACCCCAAACAAAAACACAGGAACTCTATGGGAGAGCAAAGGGGTAAGAAGAGAGATGGAGAGACTTTTTACCAGGACGTGTAGTGACAGGACAAGGAGCAAGGGTTTTAAACTGAAAGAGGGTAGATTTAGATTGAACATAAGGAAGAAATTTTTTATGGTGAGGGTGGTGAGACAGTGGAACAGGTTGCCCAGAGAAGCTGTGCATGCCCCATCCCTGGAAGTGTTCAAGGTCAGGTTGGATGGGGGCTCTGAGCAACCTGATCTAGTGAAAGATGTCCCTGCCCCAAGCCATTCTGTGATTCTGTGAGATTATTCTGGCAAAAGTTACCAGTGCAAAATCTTGTTCTATAAGGGCCATCACCCCTCAGCCCATATAGACTCTTGCTCTCCAGGGTCTCCTACAACAGCATACCGTGTTTGTATGAATTTAAGGATGGTGACCAGATGCTGCAGCCTGGTGATATGGTGTCTGGTGGTCCCTCTTCCCCAGAAGGTCATCTGGAGACTCCCCCGGTGCTGGCTGCTCAGGCAGCTCCACAAGCAGAGCTCAGGCCTCTCCCACGGGCTTTATTCCTTTCCAGGCTATGAAGTTCACATCTGACTTGTCTGTTTGTTGCCTGCCTGGATGCAAGCCCTTGCACTCCTACTAGCACAAAACCAAGGTCCAGCAGGAGAGTGGAGCTCTGGGAGCATCAGGGTGAGGGTAAAAAGGTATTTCACCTCTGCCTCCATGATGGGATATCTCGTTCCCAACTACATCCCACAGCTACCTCTGCTTCTCCACCTCCCTCCATATACAGCTGGCTGCTCTCCTGCGGCCTTCTCCTCCCTCTGTTTCTCCTCTCTCTTCTCTAGCTCAGTCAGTACATGATTCAAGTCTGGTTCAGCTGCTTCACCTGCCCCCATGATCACAGGCTCCCTTGGGGTCATTTTCCTTCCTGTGGATTAATCATCTAATTCAAAATACACATTCTAATATTCTCTCCATAGCCTCCTCAAAGCCCTGTCCGAACTCCAGGCTCTTCTTCAGCTTTGTCTCCCAGCTGCATCTTGTCTCCCACAGGTTCCTCAGATGCCATTTCCCACCTAAGGAGTTTCCATTAAAAATATTAACCAGGATTATCTGCCTCCCGCAGCCAGGCATCTTTGTTCTCTCTGGCTTTAAAAGACATTCACTGCCGTCAAAATTGCCTTCATCTCCCTCCTCAGCTATGCAAAAACATCATATCAAACTCCTACAAACTCCAGGCAAAATCACAACCGTCTAACCCAGTCAAGGCCTCCAGCAATCATCCTCTGCTTGGATTTTAAAGCTTTTTGCCTGAATCAATCTTGTTTTGAAATGGTAAAGATAACAGCTTGCAAAGTACATACATTTACATACCTCACTTCATTCAAATTAACTGGGAGAGATAAGAATCTCCAGCAAATTAATTCTGCTAATGTTCTAAACTGTGAATTTCAATCAAAGCTGAAAACCAAACCAATTCAGCTAAATTGCTGACTCTTGTTACACTTTAAGTGATCTAAAAGCATGCATCAATAAGCAAAGCAACTTCACTTTGTGCAGCTGAGCTCCAGACTGATTTGCTGCTTTCCAGGATTGTCTGATAAAAAAAGCCACAGTCAGCTCCAGCTAATAAGAGAAAATCAATCCAGAGCCAAAGAGCAATAAAAATGGGGTAGCAAGTTCAGAACATTTTGTCACAGCTAAAATTGGTTTCCTATGAACCATCTGAAATAATATGCACTGCAAAGCTTTGCAGATCACAGCCATTGAAATAGCAAATGCCTGGTTGATTAACAGTTCCAGAAGCAAGGAGAAAATCCACTTTTTGTCCCAGAATGAGGGACAGTGACGAGGTGAAGAGTTAAAGATGTTACACAAAGGGTTTGGAAATTAATTAACTGCTCAGTGCCCTGGGACACCTGAAACCCAGGAGTTTAGCTGGAGAAACTTTGTTTGAAATGCTCAGACCATCTGCATGTATCTTTGGATAACTTGAAACTGGACTGCAGCTTCTGAGACGAACAGAGCCTTATAGATCAGAGATCAAAGCGATGTGGAAAACGTAAGAGCAAATCCAAGTGAAAGGTCTGGAAACAACTGGGATGTTTTATTTCCACCGTTCCCACACTGCCACAGCGGCTGGGTGCCCCACTGGCTCTCTTATTTGGATTTCTAAATATAAGTTACACTGGTGCAGCTAAATCCCAGAAGTGCCTGGGGAGAGAGAAGAGCAGCATTTACAGACTCAAAGATGCAAGACTCCTATGGGGATCATGGGTTCAATGTGGACATCCCTACCTTACCAGCCAGGGCAATTCCCAGCAGCCGGGTCTTGGAGGGCAGAGCAGAGGGCAGGGGGGAGGAACACAAAGGGCTGCAAGCAAATAAACCCACTACACAAGGAGCAGAGCTGCCTGTGACAACATTTGGTATTTTTTGTGTCCTGGGAGGCAGGGGCTGGTGATGGCAAGTGCAGCTACCACCACGCCTCTGATGAAGAGGTGCCCATCCAGCGGCGCTGTCCTGCACAGCCACAGCCTGGCTGCTGCCCTCCAGAGACCAAGGCCACCTCCTCAACCTCCAGTCCATCCATCTCCCACCTCTGAATCACCAAAGACTTGGTCTTGCTTCTGTAGTCGAGAGACAGAAATGTTTTCTGCAAGCCAAAGCAGCCCCTGACCTTTATTTTTAAAGAAAAACTTGTGTTTCCACTGCTGGAGGAAACCGGAGCCCTCTGGCCACAAACAAGCTTCCCACGAGCAGATGTGCTCAGAGCGTCCACCCACGCATCCCCGAAAGGACGAGCCTTGGGAGGGAGCAGGCGTCTTGGTCTCCACCAACTCTTTTCACACAGATCAATGAACACTCGCTGAACAGAAATGCCTTTTCATCCACGGCAGTCACGGCCATGCTCTGGCCCGTGACCCACCCCCTCCCTACAGGACTCAAAGAGAAAGCATGATTTATGATAAAAGAATGATTTCCCTTTTGTGCTTTCCCCTGCGGCACCACACGGCATGAGCACCGTAGCAGCTTCAAACTGTTTTAAAGCTGGGCCCTGCTTCTAGTTTTGGTGGCCCTGCGAAGTTTGGTGGCCGCTGCTTATGGTGTGACTCGTCCTCCGCAGGCAGCATGGGGAGTTAAGCAAACAATCCCCATCTCCGGAGGGAATATGATAAATAACTCCATACGACTCACATGGAAATGTTTGTCAGTGGATAAAGCGGCTCCGACTCTGTCACCGTTGCAGTGATGAGCACATCTTCCACACACGGTGTGGTGGGGCTCCATATGTGCCCTGTGTCACCCTGACAGGGTGTTAATCTGCTGTGGTCCACCTCGTTCCCATGGGCAGATTGTACATTTAATTGATTGTACTATGCACGTTTCTTTCCTTGCTGATTGTACAAGCTGATAACTACCTTGATAGGACTATTAATTTAAAGCATTTGAATATTTTCCCTGGCATCTGCTATGAAGAAATCAAGTGCCATCCTCCCCGAGTGCCGTGGGTAACAATTCCTTCCTCTGAGCTTCGGAAATAACTTCTCAGCACCGTCAGACCTATATGTCACTTATTTTCTCTGTAAGATATTTTTTCTCAGTGTGAAATGATCACACTTGCTCTACCCCCTTGTTCATTCAGACAGCTAACCCTTGGTGGAAGAGCCTATATTTTGCAATGCTTTTGCAAAATGTTTACGCTGCTCTGCTTTTGCTTCAGAGCCCTCTGAGCTACTGTGATAAAATTGTAAAAGATAAGTAGTGAGAGAGGAAGCTGCAGGAATCAGTCTGATGACTTTTGCACACACAGTCACCACTTTTGTAGGAATTATAATGCAATTAACAGTTGCAAGATCATACAGAATTTTTTAAGCACTATTAGAGAAGCAGTGATTTTATACCAAGGTGTAGGCAAGAAATGGAGCCACAGGTAGAGCTAAAAAAAATGGCATATCACAAGAGACTGGGCTTGTGCCTGTGCTCTTCAGTGTCTACACAACTGTTCAGTCGAGCTATTCAGGCAGACAAAATTTTATCTTTGCGGAAAGTTTCTGAGTAGGCGCCCAAACAGTGACAGAAAGGACCGAAGATACCATCAGCAAGTGAGTTTGTTCTAAGAATAAAACAGGCATGCGTGTGGGGAAAGCAGACTGGGAACCACCATAGACACAACCAGGACTACACGGGGGCCCTTGCAGGAGCCTGGGTTTGGAAAAAAAAATTTATTGCTGCAGTAAAAGAACGTAAGAAAATGGAGAATTTAATCCTCATTGTGTGCGTCACAATAACTAAATTCAAAAACACCCCTGCTGTGAAAGGACGGGAGTCACAGCGCTGACAGAGAGGGAACAGCAGGAAGGCAGCAGGGGAAGAGGCAGACCAGCGTCCCAAAACCCACAGCTGCCTTGCTGGCTCCGTGCATGACTCAGAGTCCTTCGTGAAGACCTTAATCCATCATTGCTGGGGGGAATTGAAAATTGTCACGGTGCTACCTGGCAATCACTCTCCACGCACTGCCTGCTGCCCCGCTTGGCATGGCGTGCATCGTCACCGGGAGAGCGCCGGCCGTGCAGCCAGCCTCTGCCGCCATGCAGGCTGCTGCCGTGCCTGTCAGGTCTGCGCCTGCTATGACTACATCCAGCTCTGCTGCCAGCCACGGCCCCACAGCACATGCACAGCACGGAACAATCATGCTTACTGGTGGCATGGTTTCTGCCCCAGAATTGGATTCTTATTGATTATGATAACTAAAGCAGCCTTACAAGGAAACTATTTTGGCATTTGAGCTATTCTAGCACCATTATTTGTCACAAAATTAATGACATCCTTCGATTTGCTTTCCAGATGGACAACACAAGCGTCTTCAGGCTCCCCTGAAGCTGCCTTCTGCTGCTCGCTCTTTGCAGCTGTGTTCAGCAGAGCCCTGGCAGGCTGGAGCTCAGCAGCCGACTGGAACGGGGAGAGAAAAGTTTCTGAGTTTCGACTTGCATTAAAAGGTTTATCTGCTTCATACACAGCTGATGCTGTTTTATAATATATAAACATACTGTTGCTAAAACTTTAATGGGCATAATTACTGCTCTTTGAAAATTCTAATTATATGGATTATTAGGAAATAACTTAAGACCTTGGATAAGATCAGGGGATTTGGATGGGCTGTCAGTGACGCAACCTCTGTGCCTATAACTCCCTGCAAATTAATCATTTTCCATGGTTTATGTACACATTCCACTTCTCCACATAATATGACACTGCAGGCAGTGTGTTTCACGGGCTGTATTTCACATACTGCCTTGCTCAGTCGCCCCAGCTTTGGCCCCGTGCCCCCCCAGGAATGCCATTGCTTCTCTGCAAAGGGCCGCTCGTTGTACCTCCCTACGGAGCAGACCGTGCCTGCAGTCCCAGCCAGCCCCCCAGCCACCCCCAGCCCTCAAATTCTGTGCATTCTGATATTTTTGAGGTTTTCTGCTTATTCCTGTCTCATATGAGTAAGATGTAATTTCCCCTTTAAAATATCCATCTTGAGGACTTTTCAGATAGACAACTTACAGGTTTATGTTTTCACATTTTGAGGTTTTATGTGTTTTGTAATCAGCTCTGTGTGATAATAAGAGCCAGAGTTGCAGAGGAGCAAAGCTACAAATCCAGCATAAATCCAGTTTTGTTCATTCACATTTGCCTTAAATGGGTTCTTACTCTTCCTGTTGGACATTATGGGATGAAACCAGGAATTGAATTATTGAGTATTGTGAGAAACTGGCTTGCCAATTTCTAGATGTACTATAATACTTGGTCTAAAATGTTAATCTGCTACTAATCAAATTGCTGACTCCTTGTATTAGAATATATAAAGCTGTTGTTCTCAGTCTGGGGCAGCATAGACCAAATTTCACCTGTTTGGCACCCTTTGTACACCATGAATGTGTCCTGTACATAGACCCAGCCCTATGACTGGGATATTTTTTTCTTTCAAATCAGCCGAAGTGTGTTATAAATGAAGACAATGCTGCTTGCAGGCACAGTTTTCTGGCTCATGCTCAGAAACTGCAGGCTGCCATTTCCTTTTCTGAATGTAAAAATGTAGTTAATGTTTAGTAGGTATTTTGTACAAACCCTCTGCGTGGAGCTGACCGAGGAAGCAGACCTCTGGGTGCTGTGTGGCATCGCCGCTGCTCTCAGACCTCACCGCAGACCTGGGGACCACCCATATCAAGCTGTCCCTGCAAACTCGCTGCCCCTCTCACCACGCCGATGAGGTCTTGGGGAGGTGAGCAGGATGCTGTATCGCCTCAAGCCTCAGGAGAGGGAAAATGTTTCGACAGGCCCTATTACCTGCTGCTGATTCAGCAGTCAGCTGCACCCGCTACTCATGGACATCAAGACCTGCGTGAGTGAAGCCTCTCTCCAGCCCCTGGAGAGGCTCAAGATTTGTGGCAGGGAGGAGAGACCTGTGCCGGAGCACCCTCCATCCCTGCTGTCGCTGCCCAGACAGCCACCCGAGTGTGAATCCATGTTTGGAAACCTCTCCTTGTCCTTCCCATCCTGCCAAACCCCCCTGAGGTTTGCCAGCTTCGACCTACCAGCCAGCACAGCCCCAGCCGATTGCGTTCTTCATGCAGACACAAGTTACAGCATTATCTGGAGTGTTAGAAAGGCTCTTTCTGATTTTTTGGGGCGGTTATAAATTACCTGCCAAAATTTAATTAAATTAAGTTTCTGTGAAGACACAGAAAATTTTAGCCCATGAAATGTTCTCAATATAAAACACCACCAGCTTTTATTGTGCATGGAAGATTACTTATACAGGTATTTCTCTAAGACGTAAGAAACCTCAGTGTGGTTAAGAAACCTGTTCAGCACAGTTCTGGAAAGGAAGCAAGGAGGAGAGCTGTCAGCGAGGCTCAAGCAATTTCCCAGGCACTGCACGAGAGGTTTCAGACGGCCACGAAGTGAAAATTGATGTCTGGGCTGCTCGCCGGCACCATCACTACCTGCACGCAAAGCAAAAAGCTCAGGGAAGGTCACCAATGCAAAAGAGAGGTTGAGTGAAGCTGGGAGAAAGTCATGCACAAAACACTTAGAGCGTCTGCCACGAAAACGCAGAATCAATAATCCTGTCTATTACAATATAAAATCAGATCAACAGGGCTGGCTCTCATCCCATGTAAATAGCAGTTCCTGTCATTGCAGCCCTTTCACGGTATGCTTTTAAGCGATTGCAAGCAATTCAAAGATTTTCATTTTCAGGAACATTACATAAATAATTCTAGGATTTGAAATGCTCTTTGAAACTTTAAGACGAAAAACTGAATAATCCTCCCCTTTTGGGGATTATCCGTTCTTCGTCCTTACACAAAATACAGGAGTGCATTGAGTCAAGAACGTTCGGGATAAAGCTGGTGTTCTTCTTAAACAGTGACTATTTTTTATTTAAAACTTTGTTACGACTATCGGTGATCAAATACATCATACCAGTATGGATAATATAAGGTAAATGTGCCAGTTCAGCCTTTGAATAGCCTGAGCACAATATTTCTTTCTATTCAAGACAATAAATTTGGTTCTACAGTTTTTAATTAGTTGGTCACCATTATCTTTAAGTGCTAGTGACAGAACTGGACAAGTAATTCATAGAGAATAATTTACTGAATTAATTCAGCCATTTTTCTGCTTGCTTACTGTTCGTAAGGAGATTGTAATATTCTCACGCTTATGGCCTCCTTGAATGAATTCACCAAATAAGCTCGTCGCATTATTATATGCTTGTAGCCCCTGCCTTGATCCCTGTGGAGCAAGGCACGGGATGTGTTCAGGGGCATGCAGCAATTGCCAGAGAAGAGAGGACATAAAGATGGGGACATCTTATCTCAGAGAAAAGATAATTAGCAGAAAAGTGGTTGTAGTAAACAAAATAACACAATAGTGAAGTGAAGAAAAGGAAGGGCAGTTCTTTTTCCTCGCATAATACAAGAAAGAGAGGGTATTCAATGAAACAGCAGGCCAGAAACTACGTAATGTAAAAAAAAAAAAAGATCTCAAAAATATGACAACGTTGGAACCTACTTCACAAGACAGTACCAGTGCCAAGAGCTTACCACAATTCAAAAGAGGATTAGACATTTGTACGGATAATGGGAATTGCGGATCTTAGAATATCCTTTTAAAAGCAATATAAACCCTTTTGTTTCAGGGCATCAGCAAGTCTTGCAAGGTCAGTTCCTTACAAGTGCTTGTATTTGAAATTCAGAGTGTGAGCGTCTTGGTTTCCCATGGTCTAAGGACACAGCTTGCATGGTGTCTTTCTGTTTCTTGCTGGATAGGTGGAGATTCAAACTGGGTGCAGAGTTTATACATGCAGCCTTGTCAGTTTATTTTTTACAGCACTATCTTCAGCAGCATCACTTACCGCAGTGTTCCTGAGGGTGAGGAGGATAGCCAGATCATAATCTGGAGCGCAGGCTTTTGCTGGGTGCACACAATGTGTGAGCTCTTTTTCTAGAGGACATTTCTAGAGGCATGTTTCAGAGGCTAACCCTGTTCTCAAGGCCTGCTCTGTGGCATCAGCTGTGGCTGCAGGGGAAGATGAAGCCAATTCCCATTTGCAAAGGACGAGGGAAGGAGGCAGGCTGGCAGCTGGACATGCTCTGCGGCTTCACTAGGAGCAAGGGACAGCCCTTGGAAAGGCGTGGTGAGAGACCAGGGAGCACCATCACCTCTCAGCCCTAGTCTTCTCCCAGCACTTAGAGTCTATATCAGATACATGGAGAGACAACTCAAAAAGGTACTCAGAGGTCCCCTTCCCGTTCCAGTATTTAAACGTTGTGGGATGTCAATGCATTCAGTAACACCTTTACTCATTTCTATTAGCCAGGGTTTGGCATTGCCAAGAAAAACTGAAGCTTGTTTATAGGTGGGGAAGCTGAAGATCTTTTCCAGATCCTGTTTTGTATAGATTTCAAACCTTTAAAAGTCAACATTCAGATTTTGTGCTTCAGATTCACCACCCTTATGAAATTTTCCCTCTCTCCCTCACAGCGCTAGCAGGCCATTTTATGATACGCGATTTCTAAGAAGGCAGGCATTTAATCAGCTTAGACGTTAAATAGGCTCTGACACAAGAGCCTGGACAATGCTTGCGCAGTTCCAGTTCCCTCCAGACTCACTATGAAAAATCATCTCATGTTCTGTAATGAGAACAGTAAATTACAGAAAGCACATCGGGTAAAATGGCCATGAATCTCCCGCACTCCCTGGTGAGAACCTCCACTAATCAGAAAGGTGAAAAACGCTTTTCCTGGAGCAAAGCCAGACCTGTGCCTGTGTCACCATTTCACAAGGTTACCTGGTGGTTCGAGGCGCTGGGTTTCCATTTCTCCAGGGTATTTCGGTCCACAGCGTTGAGGCTGAACCCGGCCATGTTCTGCTGATGCACATTAAGCGATGCCAGCCAAGGCCACGGCTCAGGATTCCACAGGGGAATTTTTCCTGTTCTGGTTTCACTATAAATAAGTGAATAACATTGCAGGTGCAAGGGTCCTAACCATCTGGACCCCAAGCACAGTTTTGACTAATCTGCTTCTGTCTCAACCATTTCGTCTAACATGTCCTGCCCGGTGCTGCTGTGTACCCACACACACACCCTGAGCCCCGGGTGCATCTGTGCCCTGCCCGGAGACCAAATGGCACAGCCTGGCCTCATCCACATTCTTAAACTCTCCTGGCCTCCAAAACTGTGTGGCTACCTCCAGGCAACCCCAGGGGAATGGCCCCTTGCTGGCTCCTGTCCCAAGCCTGAAGTCCTTGAGATGCTATCAAGGAGCCTTTGCCCAGCACTGGTTACTATGAGGCAGATTCCTGGAAAAAATAAGGACTATAAAGGGTACTGCCCGGCTCTAATGGGCAACTGGATGCCATATGGCATGGAAAAGTCTCACTTTAAAAGTTCCCATTTTCTCTGGGGCAAGGAGCACAGTTTGTTCTGGTTTGTTACTAAAAAAAAAGCAGAACTGACAAAATGATTTAGGAGACTGTGATTTTCCAGTCTGTTCGTCACACCATATCCTGGCTGGTCCATCCCATGTGAGGCTGTATTGTTGCATCTCGAATGCCATCCGCCTGCGGGAACTGAAAAGCAACCCCATAAGATTAACCCAGCCTTTGACCATCACATAGAGCACCAAGTCAGTGGCAGGCAGCAAATATCCTTCCTGTTAGCAAGAGATAACATTCGTTTTCTCCATCAGCCTCTCAGTGCAGAATCACTGTCTGTCACCAGGAACTGATCTCAGAAATCTCTCACAAAGGGCATCCTAGACAGTAACGACGTTTCAGGAATATCCAAATAAATATCACTCCTGTAATTGTCAGTCAGCTCAGTTATGTTTAAATAGTATCATCTACACACAGAATAGAAACAGAAATTTTCCATGTACCCCTTTCTTCTTCCTCTTTTTCTGTTAAAGAGGAGTTGGTACATCAGTTTTTCTTCTCTTCCCCTTTTTAAATTATATCACTGCATTATGTGGAGCCCACCTCCTGCTAGGTCTTCTAGCAGGGTCAGAGAGGCAAACAACCCAGAGACCAGAGACTTCACTAGGAAGACAGCTAAAGGCTCTCGCTAAAACAGTCCAAATGTGTTGATGCTGAAAGCAAAGACTCCAGAACGGGGACAAACAGCAACATGGGACTGTCACATACAAATGCTCCATCAGCAGATGGTCCAGCCTTGCGTCAAGTGCAGAAGGAGCCATCGCAGTTCTTTCTATTAGCTACCAAACCCCAGCAGTCTATGTGCAATGGGGAGAGAGGGGAAAAGCTCATTTTAAGATATCACTGCTGTCTGCATAGAGAGCTGGTAGTGGCGTCATGGGCTTGTGGCTCCCACTGCTGTGACAGCCCAGAAAGCTCTCAGCTTCTCTGCTCCCTCTCAACGTCTCAGCCTACAGGGCAGGAGGCCGTGAGGATTGTTGCAGGATACTGGTGAGAGCCCTGTCCTGTTATCAAGGTGCCCTCAGCAGTGACAAATCTTAACAGTTCAGGCTGAGACAAATCAATCAATCTGGCTTGCTACCCTTGGTGTCCGTCTACTGGAAATTAAAGGTCAAGCTAAAAGAAAAGACTCGTCTCGTAGCATACTGCTCGCAGCCTGCACACTCCATACATGCAAGCAAATATACTGCATGTAGTAAGCATGGATATTTTGGCAGGCACATTCTCTGGAGCTCTTGAAAAATGTGTGCTAAGAGCCAAACATGCATCCTCAGTTCTAAAACCCAAGGCGTGCTTTGAAAGGGCACTAGTCCCACTTCACAGTGTTTTGATATACATTCAAAACAAACCATATTCTTTTTAAAGGATGTGACAGACCCAGCTTGAACACTGGAGATACGAGGTGCAGCATTCTAGTAAATTAAAAGTGCCAGGGCACCAGGCTGGGCAGGGGAATTCAATTTTGTGTTTTGGTTGTCCTTGGCAGGCTTTTGGCCTGGATGTGCTCCTACCCTCCCACACTTCCCTCCATGGCTCAGGAGTGAGCACAAGGCAGGCACCATTCCCAAATGCAGTCTGGACAGAGCTGCACAGCTCTGGAGGTGAGGAGAGGTCCATGGCATAGACCAGGGCAGAGAAGCCAGCCTGCCTTGGGGCAGGCTCTGGCAGTGTTTAGTTCACTGGTGTTGATGTAGCCAAAGTCCCCTGGACACAGGGAGTTGGTTTCTGTTGGGTTTGCTGTTAAGGGTGATTAAGAACATGAGGCTGAGAAGCGAAAATATTTTTCTCTATCACTTCGCCAGCCAGCCTCTCTACTCAATGCCAGTACCAACTGCAACAGCCCAATGATCTGCTCTACCATAACATTGGTATTTTCTTGCAGAAAAAGCATGCACTCCTTGAATGGGTCTTATATTCTAAAACACCTTGCAGACACCTCCAGCAGGTTGCAGACACCTCCAGCAGGTTACAGACACTGCTAGTACACCAACCATTATGCAACGGCAGTCAACCCATCACCTGCAGGGATGAAAGGGAGGGCATCAACAAGGGACCATGATCCTTAGATGTATCTGCAGTCACAATCCCTCCCTTTCCCTCTGCTGCAAGCAGAGAAGTGCCGAGATCCTCAAAGGTTTGAAAAAAATGCTTAAATGCCTTGGAGGAACTGGGCTTCAATTACTTTCTTCATCTGTATTCCTTCCATTTGCCTGGTTAGCTGCTATAATCAGAGGGAGAGAGATGCAGTCAGATATCTTCCCATCTCCTGCACTTCCCCAGGCGCTGACTTATGGTAGACAATAGAAGCGTATCTGCTCATCGCAGCTGGCATCGCGACCTAGAAAAAAGGATGATGAGGAAAATAAGAGAGTTGCATGTACATAAGTATGTGCGTACACAGACACAACAGAATAGCAGAACACAATAAGCGACCTTCAGGGAGGTGCTCGGAGAAGCTTTGTTGTTCTTACATTTGGTGTCAGAACTCAACATGTAAAACAAGAGTGTTTTTTTACTTTCTTTCTCATTCACGAGCGCCTGCTCTGTAGAGCCTAATTAAAGCCACTCTGTTTCCAGATCAGTGAAAATGTGCAACCTGTATATGAATCCCTGTATATAAATCATTTCTCTACAAACTGAAAAGCCAAAATTATATTATTAATTTCTACTGAAGAAACAAGCAAATTTTAAACATGGAGCAGTCTTAGAAGTAACATCTAGCTATAAAACAAAGCAATGTAAAAACATAGCTTTGAGAAAACATAGCCCTGCCTCTCATTTAAACAGGCATATTTATTGATGGTAAGACATAATGCACTTCAATCCCAGCTGAATAACTCACCCTAAAGATTTTTGAAAGAGACACACATCTATTTTGAAAATATATTTCCTTCTGTAAGCATAAAATATGTTCAATTTACATTTTTCAAGTATGTCATCTTTTCTGAGCAGAAGAACACATTAAAAGGTGAAGGCAGAAGTCTGCAAACTTGCAACATTCTCTCCCAAGAACATATGTTTTATTTGTGTCCTAATAAACATAAATAAAGCAAGGTAGCACCTAAGAAAATTAAGAGCTAGGCAGAAACATAGAGGAAGGTCTGACAGCAACAGAACAGAATATAAAGCACTGCTTATGTGTAAACGTGGGCTTTGGGAAGGTTTAGTGCTTTGCAATGTAATGTGCTTGAGTAATTGAGTCCAAAGAGCAGAGAGCTGGGCTACTGGATTCTCTTGCCAGGAAGAGGAATCTCCTTTTTTTTGATCACAGAAAGATATGTAACTGACATCAAAACATCACCCTGAGAGAGGACCCAGCTCACAGACCCTGCTCTGGGCAACACCACTTTCACCTTCCGTGACACCCCAGTTTTTACAGCCTTTCCCTGCAGTACTGTATTGCACCGGGAAAAACAGAGATCCCCTTCCCCATCTGAGAACAGTTAGCTTTAATTTGAGTTGAGACCCATTTTCACTTTCCTGTGACATTTAGTCACCTTTCCCTGCCTGGTTTTCATGTATTTTATATCCAGTAAGCACTGAATTTAAAAGCGAGTAGTGGCTTCACATGGGGGGCTCCCTGGGAACAAGGGCTTCCCTGCCCCGCAGTGCTGGGAAGCCCCCCAGTCCACACCAGCAGCTCACAAGGATAAAGCTCAGGCAGATTTCTGCCTGCCTGCGGGATTCACCTGCACGCAGATTGCTTTCAGCTAGAATTTTACCATGTGCATATGGCATTACATCTCAAGCAGCTCCCATTGTAGTTAATATCTGATAATCAGCTGCCTGGAACAGCATCAGCACCTCCCCAGTCATTTCCCGGGGGAGGATGTTAAAAACCTGGCACTGTGGCCACTTCCACAGCAGCGTGGGCACAGCTCCGATGGGGATATGCTGTTACACAACAGATCCGCACCTCTTCCGAGGGGGACGGGAGGCAGGGGAGCTATGGCATCCTTAACCTCCTCTGCTGAACCCATCCCTGCATTTATTTATTACTAACGCCCAGTGGTCTGCTGTAATATTAGAGGTGACATTTTGGGAAGGAACGTGCGAAAAGATAAGATGATGGCACAGGAGATGGGAAAGATTTGCTTCTGCAGAAGACATTGCACCGGTGAAGTTCTGGGGAAGGCTCATTTGATCAGGACACGTGATTTCTGCAATCCTCCTTGCAAAGAGGCCGTGTTTGCAGTGGTGGTCATCTGTGCCGCAACGTACCGCTAACAAACTGCATAAAACACAGAGGAATATTAGCTAATTTTTTACCGAACGCAATTGTTTTAACGGTAGGAGTCTTGGGCCTGATCCAGAGGACGGGATGTCGTGGTGGGACCTGCATCAGGTTACACAGCTGGGAAAGATCTCCTGACCTGATCCTGCACCTGGTCACGGTAACTGAACCCCCTGCTCCTGTGTGTGCGGGCGCTACTGTGCCAGGCGCACAGGACTGAGCTCTGGCTTGCCCACCTCTCAACTTGCCCCAGTGACACCTACAGACCATTGGCTCCCCAAACTATTTTTGCTGTTTGCTGAGACTTGTTGAGGATCAGAGCAAACACGAAACCTAACTACTAGGCCATAGTCAGCTCCTCAGAGCAAATATTCTCAAGCATTTGGCACCCTGAGTGTGAAGATGAATGACTTACCGGGAGCAAAGAGGCTGAATAAGAGCCCTGAAAGGCAGCAACAAGCACTGAGGTCTCCTCAGAGGGAGATGTCCCATCCATCCATCCATCCATCCATCCTCCCTCCCTCTATCCCCTCATTGTTTCCGTGAGGATGAATCGCACCTCCCATGCACTGTGAGCTCTTTTTTTGGCAGATCCCATCCTTTGGCACTTCTTCTGTGCAGCCATTCAGGAGCCACGAGTTTGCTGGCGCTGTGCTGGCCTCCAGAGAGCAAAGCACCTGAGAGTAAAGCACTGGAAAGCCTGCACCCTTTTTGTAAATTTAGCTCCTAATCATGCTGTGGCTTGATTCCCTGTTTGCAAAATGAGCATATTAATCCTTCCTTTATCCCGTTGTTTATCAGCCTCAACTCACAAGATTGTAAACTCTCTGAGGCAGGGCTGTCTATTAGGATGTGTGCTTGGTTCAACAGAGCCTTGAAACCCTTAGGAGTTTCTAAACGCTGCTGTTCATGTATTATCATATTATTCATCCTGATTAATTTCTGGGTTGCATCTTTAAATGAAGATTGCTATTTCCTGAACCTTAACTCCAGAGTCCACGATCCAAATTTATCCCTGCTGTCATGCCATTAAGTTTCATTATTGTTAATAATTCCTCGCTCTGAATGCGCTGGCTTGTACTTTCCCATTTTGTACTTCTTTTACAAGTGATAAAGGATTGCTTTGAGGAATTTTCATTGCAAAAGAAATCAATTCTCTGCTAGCAGGGGAAGATAGCAAGGTCCATATAAGGTGATCTCATACCACCACTGCTCCCTTGAACAAGAGTATATTTTTTTGGCAAGCTGTACATCTGGATGCCAGCTTTCCAAGTGCTGGGGTTGACCTATCAAACGCTGCAAAACAATCTATCTTTAAAATGAATGATGATGCGAATTGTTCTCAGAAAAGGAATCTATCATAAAAAGAATATAAATTTCAGACTGGACATGTAGGTGGAGGAGGAATGCTATGTGGTTTATATCAAGTTAATCCACTGCCAAAACTTTCACTGATTTATATACTGAAACGGCAACCCTAGGCTAAAGGTAAAAGGGGCACATTGCCAACAAAGACCCTGTTTCTGCACATGCCTAACTCTCTGCATGCTCCTACTCTGCTTGGAGGAAGAGCTTCTTAATCCACTGCCAGCTCGGAGACGCCGAGGTGCTCCTAGATGTACCTCAGGGTGGTGGGTGCCTGCGAGGAGCAAAAGCTGCTCAGCGGGATGCCCAGCTCCAGCCGTGCTACTGGGACAGGTACAAGGAGGATGCGAGTGATGGCAGCTCCTCCACACCCAGTGGGCCCGGATCCAAGCTCAGTCTTGCTCTCAACAACCGGGGACTCACACAGGTAGGGAAGCGTTCTCCCGGAGGCCCTGTTAGTGCCAGCTCCTCCGCCACAGTGCTGGCAAGGCCCAGCCCCGGGGCTCAGCCCCAGCCCCAGCACGGTGGCTGAGCTGTTGCTCACGTTGCCGTCACCCTGGCCGGCAGGACCCCAGACCTGATCTGGGGCAGCGTGTTTGTTAGCAATAAAACCATTAATAACCATCAACCTGTCCCTGCTGTGACTCTCTCAGCCACTCGGCAGAGCCTCCTGCCCATTTCACGTGTCGCAGCAACTCCTCTCTTTGCAAACGGGCCCAGGGCACGTTGCGCCAAGGCCGGCTGACCCCAGCAGCACCCCACGTTTCTGGGCTGTACCGCTGGGTCCTGCAGCAAGGAGCTCCATGGCGGAGAGGACGAGTAACCCTGCGGGTGGTTATGCAGGGTGGTTACACAGCTAACCTTGGGCCCTGTGTGATAGGAAACCAACAAAGACTCGTTACTTACTGTAATTACTTACAATATACAGCGCACAGCTGAGACCCTTTGATATTTCAGTGGCAGGTGTTGTTACTTGGGGGATATTCGATACTGTCTGTGTTACACACAAATATTAGATTGCATGAACATTCAAACTGCAGCGTCAGGCACTCAGAAGTTGACAAGTGCCAGAAAGAAGATCGCTAATGTGTCCTTCATTTAGTCTACTTTTGCATATGTACTTGATAAGGTCTTTAATTACATGTTCTCATGTTTACAGTTGTATTATAAACAAGCACAGGGAAGCCCAAGTGAAGCTGTATGGCAACTTCAAACATGGGTTTTGCTAACTTCTCAGTGTGAGCGAGGCAATGTGTTTTTGGAGCAGCATTTTTGTTCATAAAATGCGCATTTGCCAAATATATTTTGTTTCTTGCGCAGTTCTGCTCTGCAGTACCTCTGATGATACAATGCTCACTGAAGCTCTTAGCGGTGCTGGGAAGAGCAATCAGAAGCCACATGTGAATTAGGCAGGCTCTATTACAGGCTGAGCAAGGTTTCAGCTAATTGATGAGACAAGGTAATTTCTGTGATTGCAAGTCTTTACCACAGATAAAGCACCACATTATTATCAGGTACAGCTTTGATTTTTCGTTAATTACTATACTAAATTTGGAAGGGGAGGGGGGAGTATTTATCCCACATAAGGCAAAGAAAACCAAAATGTGTACTTGGCAGAGTCACACTGTATTTGTCTAGGCTGAAAAACAGGACGTATCTGCTGGTAGACAGCTATCCAGTGAGGTATTTTTCCCCTGCTGCACTGTTTCTCTTGGCAGCACAATGTGCTAACTTTAGAAGTGTCTGAATGCCTTTGCTAAACTATTAGCACAAAATAAGCTCCTTTGTGTTTTACCCATTCATGCTTCTTAATTTATGTTCTGGCATCACTTTTCCTTGTATTGTGCAAGACAAGAGCCTGCACATGGGGCCAAAATCTGTTCGCACACGGGTGTCGATCAGGATAAGTGCTCTTGAAGTTGATACAACTGCACCCGAGAAAGCCAGACCCTGCTGTGTCTCTTATTCACAATCCAATTCATGCCTACCTTGAAATCTTGCTCGGAAAGTAACAGTGCACCTTCCTCTGCCTCGAGAGTCAATGACAGGCTAACCAGAAACAGGACCAAGCCATGGTGTGTGGGGCCAGAGCGATGCTCCCCGCAGTGTGCAGGTCTGGACTTCCAGTTTGCCCCATGCTGGGAGAGCCAGAGGCCACCATGAAGTCCAGTGGCAGAGCCAAAACATCCCTAAAGTGAAACGATCCTTTTTCTTTTGATTTGTCTCTGTGTTACAGCAACGTGTTTTATTGCCTGGGAATGGGACAATAAAAAAAAAATCTGCAGCAATAAATAATTCAAGATATTCAAGAACAATAATCCAAAGCACTGCATGAAGTGAGGGCCTTTCCCTTAAAACACCACACACTGCAAGTTCCCTGGGGCATCAAACCCCATTTTTTCATGTTCTTTATAGAACCAGGGGAATTGCTGGTGCTCAACCTATCAAGAAAATATATTTTTTATAAAGGGTGATACCAAGCCAAGAAGCCTAATGCTATGAAGCTTGGCTGAGTGACACCGTTTGCAGAAGCAGCTGCAGACCCAGAAGTTTAAAGCTTCACTTTTCCAAACCCAGAGTAATTCACCACCTTCCCAGTGAAAGGAACAGAGAAGCAGAAGTGCTTTGGGAGCATTTAATTCTGGGGCAGAGGGGTGCTCTTTAAGTTAACTCCACCCAAGGCAGCTCCAAGGATTGTCCCTAGGGCAGGCTGCCCAGCGCTGGGATGGGACCTCGCCTGGAGATCCCAGGTGCTGGAAAAGGCCTGGCCAAACCCCAGTAAAACAGGCTGCTGATGCCTGCCTGAGCCCCTTTTTGCAGATGGGTGGCAAAAAAAGGAAAAGCCCATGTAACAGGAGTCTTCAACCTCCTTGGATCAACCCATCCTCACCCTGACCGAGCAGCAGCTCTACCAGTTGGGATGTCAGAGTGGGGCATGGGTGCTCAGTGTTGGGGCTGCCTGGCCTTGCTTCCCCCAGACCTCCAGGGACAGCAAGGGGGGGACTGATGTCTCTGAACCTGCCGAAGCACCTGAGGTTTGCCATCCCAGCAGAGAGCTGAGCTCTGACTCTCTGTGGCCTTTCCTCTCATGCACATGTCCTCAGGCTGCATGGATGCCAACAAAACTGCATGCCAAAAACACACTTATCCATCCTGACTCCTTGAGAGCTTTTCCTTCCTTTTTTCTCAAATTTCAAGCCCTAGAAACAGGCGCTTTTCATCCTTAACTGCACATTGTTCCACCCCCTTCACAAGACAATGCTCCTCCAACATTCGTGAAAATCTGCAGCTCCAAAGCAAAGCTCAGCTCACATAGGCAGCTCAGACCACAGACAACTAGTAAAGAGGAAAAGAAGGATGGAAAGCAAGAGGAAAAGATCTCTCCTGCAAGCACCAGCACACCCAGAGTCTTGTTTCAGCCTACCAACACCCAGGCCAACACAAAGACGTGATGACTGCGAAGTTGGCAGGTAAAAGTTAAATAATGGTACCTGCCAACTACAGGGTGAACGTGATGCTAAGAAAACATGGCTAAGTGCAGCACATGAAGTGGTCCAAAGGAAAACAAAATAAGCATCTACATTATCTCTTTTGAACTGTTTATAGCTGGGGTCTGATCACATTCCTATTAAGGTCAATGGAAAGATTCCAGGTAGCCAGGGCTGAAGTTGGGTTTGGCTCCCTATCTTTGGCTCCGTAGCTTTGTTCTGGGACACTAACAAATACATTTAATGGTGTAAGAGGGCTAGAAGCACCACCGCTGCCTCTCGGCTGCACAGTTCAGAACAAGGAACAGGCTCAACAGCCTTGGAGGAGAAAGGCAGCTCTGTCTGCTGCAGAAACACATCGCCTGATTCAGATGCAAAACCTCTAATTTATACAGACAGACATACTTGTACACATACAAACACGACGGTATTTCATCACAGCATGTGGATGAGTGGGCTAATAAAAAAAGATGTCGTATCTTTCTCCTATACACATGCAGTCACCTACACAAAGCCATGCTAAAAATACTTTGTAAAGGCAGCAGTCAAGTACACTGAATAGGGAATGGCAGAATTAAGACTGCCTGTTCATTTTGATACAGTTTCAAGGATTAAAGTTAAGCAATAATAGTATTGTCTTCAGTGTTACGCTAACAATTCCCACTCCGTTCTGAGAGAACACATCTTGCATTAAAAATATCTTCTTTTTTTTCCTAACTAAAGTCTTGGGGAAAAAACAGGAAACAAAACCCAAGACTTTATTTGTAGAAGTTTCTGGAGAGTTTTCTCAGGAAAAGCAAAAGCAAAACCACAGAGATCAGGAAATGTCAGAGTTAGGGCTGCCCAAATATGGAGAGGCCTTTGATTTACTCATGTGCCCATCTCCAACACAAGTGAACCAAAACTGCACAGCCAGCCCTGACTTTTGAGTGACTAACTCTGCAGCCTCAGTGGCAGTCTTTTAACAGAAGACATTTATGTATTTAAATTCCAGGGGGGCATTTGCTTGTTTGTTTTTAGAAAAGCGAGACAAACACAATGCTGCGGTGGTGTCCCCCACGACTGGTGCTAGCCGAGTCACTGGCAGTGGTCCAGGCTGCCATCCCCCGTGCGAAGAACAGCCTGAAGGAGGCGAGACTTCAGCCAGATGTTTGGTGACTAAGCTCGCACATACTCTCCTTCATATCTATTCCCCGCCTGAGCTCTTCTGTCCTTTCCCCTCCAAACTGTCCCTGCTCCAGGCCTGTCATATCATTTCTCCACTCACCAAAGTCCCAGCCTCCTCATCTTGCCATCCCTGTCCCTATTCCTCTCCTTTCCCAGCCCTTATCTCATCGCTCAGCCATTCTCAGTTCCCCATGCCCAGTCTCTTTGCTATGCATTTCCAGTTCTCCCTTATTTTTCCACCCTTTCTATCCCTCACATCTCGCCTTCATCCCACCCAGCTCCCTCTCCTAATTTCTTTTCCCTTCCCTTTCAATTCAGTTCAGGCAGCAACATCCCTACTGGGCTCCGTGGGATTCGGGGACACAGTGGGGGCAAGCCCTGTGCTCGCAGACCTGGCCGTCGCCAGGAAGGTCCTGTACATCCCTGCACTGGAGCATGCTCTGTGCAGATGCTTCGTTTGGGGTGCAAATTGAAAAGTTCAAGTGAGTCTTTGCTGAGCATATGAAAATCAGAATTTTTCCTAAAACTTGTCACTGATGCAGATTTTAGTGACTACTGGAATAGGAGGGAAGAAGTGAAAATACAGACTAGACATAGGATCAACCTGTGGCAAGTATACCCTCCCTATTCAAAAGCAGTGACCCTCCCATCTTTAGTATGGGCAAAGGAACCATTTAAAATCTTGGCCATTTCAGGAATGATTTGACAGTAACAGTTTTTTGCATCTCTGTAGCATCTCTTAACTGAGACTTTTGGACACGGCTTGTAAGCCTCAGACAACTCTATCCTCCCAAAGGGCAGGGGAATGACGGATAAACAGATGGAGAATGATGAACAAGCCATCAGTGCAGCCATGGCCAGCCCACCTGCTCAGGTTCCCCGGGTGGCCTGCGAGGCACCCTCCTGGCAACTCCCCAAAGGTGTGATCTTTCCAGATTACACTTTAACTGTACAGTCACCACACCTAATAGATGGGGGGAAATAGAAGTTTTGCTCCACTTTTATCACCACATAATTAATTATTTTACTTATGGACAACACACAAGCACGTGCAGCTTGTTAAAATGGTAAGAGACCCATCTCCTCCTTCAGAATATAACACCCACTTATTTTCACACGGGAAGTAACCCAAATGTTTGTCTTCCCTGACTTCATTCCTTCCCTAGCTAAGTCAGCACCTCTCACTAGAGTGCCAGGACCTCTCCCCAGAGAAACCTGACCCTCCCTTTCTGCATTCAGAGATCCTGCTCAAAGAGGCTCTAATATGCCTCTATTTGCTGGCTTCTAGTTAATATTTGTACTGTTCCATGCTTCCCTTTCCTGCTGAAAAATAGGAAAAATGGCTTATTTTTTTTTAATCATCACCTGAATATATTCATCATCACTAAAAATTCAACTTGAACTTGCAGACACGGACCATAATGGCATAATCTCAGTCTTGGTCTGGAAGGGACAGAGTGGGTAATTTATCAGAAAATGGGTGAAAAAAAAAAAACTTTATGCTTTCCAGTGTCTAGGAGAGATCCAGAACTCTATTTCAAATCACGTCTGAAAGGTAAAAGCCCTAAAGACTTGAAAGACAGCTCTGAGGTTTCCCAGACTACCTTCCTACACTGACTTTACCACTTGGACCTGAAGAGCCTGAACAACATGTTTTGGTTATTACAGAGAACTTCACCAAAACAGGCAGGTGCTGGCAAGATTTTAGGGCTGTAGATGAACTTCTCAGAGGAAAAGTTGTGCTCCATTTGCCAGTCTGTCTCCCCAGTCTATTTCTGCAGCTGTAACTAAGGAAGTTGTTTGCATAAAGACCGTGAAATGCAACTGATGAAGTGCAGTAACAGACATTGGTTGATAGTGAATGCAAAGAAAGGAGGTGGGTGGAAGGGGATTTCTGTTGATATGTGATTAATTTTGAGGACTGGTAAACCACAGAACTGGAATCTCAACTAAGGATTTTGTGAATTTTTATAATTTTAAAACTGAATGCCCACAGTCCTACAGCTCAGTTTGCAGCATTTCTTCTCAGGTCCTATATGGACTACAGAGAAACTTTCTTTTTTCCTATTCTCACATCACTTGGCTTATGTTATGCACTTGCAGCAACAAGTAAACTCATGATTCTTCATGTCATCCTTTAAGCCTGGTTGACATATTTGCGTCTGAGATTTCTCAAGACAAAATACATGTCCACACCTCCAGGAAGTCTGCAGCTACCACGGTGTGAATGCCCAGCCTGCTCCCTCCAGCTTGTCCTACCCTTCTAACACATTTCATGTTGACTGTACACATCAAACAGCTAGAGTCACACCATGTAAGTCCAGCGCTTCCCAGAATTGCAAGTTTACTGTACCTGCAGTGTACAGCCGATACACACATATGCAGTAAATATGCCGAGATATATTGCTCAGGCACACAGCAACTGTGCTGTGCTGCACAGTGAGTGCAATGCTTTCCAAAAGCATCAGACTTCACCTGTATGCACACCACAGACATGACCAAGGTTTCTGGATGCACAGCAGCCCAGATAGATTTATTGCCTGTTAACTGCAAGTTGGTCACTGAACATCTGGAAACCCTGGACAAATACAGAAAATGCTCAAGACTGTCAGGGCAAGGCTTCTAGTCAAAAAAGTGACCATGCCAGTGGAAATGTCAAAACATCATGGTCTAAATTATAATTTGGCATTAGGATCCACTGGTATGGTCTGCCTGCATCCAGACCACAGGCTGACGGATTTAAGTGGTGGGCAAATGAATGGCTGCATAGTTTGTAAAGAAATTTTTTATTATTTGTGAAAGAAAATGACTACCACCTATGGCAGATCTACAGGAAAGCATCCTTTTAACTAAACATGTGGCTGTTGGACATATTTGATGACAATATATTTCACAATGATCAAAGTCAACTGTCAGAGAAATTAGATTAGTCATTATTAGTCTTCAGTAGTTCCCATGAGAACTTTAAACAGTTGGTGGTTCTTCTTAAAAGATTAGAGTAAGCCTTGTAATTTGTCATGATGAAAGCGGTAAAGATTTGGAATAAAGGGCAGGGTGCTGTCTTTGTTTCTGAAAGTAGACAGTTTCTAATTCAGGCTTTTAATTGTACTGAATTTTATCAGCCTGTAATGCAGAAAACATTGGAAAAGGGCCTATAACTTTCCATGAACTGCTGGAAATGGTATTTTAAATTCATTTCTCTGAAAGAATCTGGTTCCTATTGGCCAGCATCAATGCCAGTAGATATTCTTATTTCCACACCATTTCTCCTCACTCTGTTCAATTCTTACTAATGCCAAGAAGAGAAATGATGCTGATAAGCAGTCACAGACTAATTATTACACACTGAATCCTACAGCCTTATCAGTGAAGTTGAAACAAAATTGGCAGTATATTAGCCATGACCTAAAAGTAAGGGTGGGGAGTTTCAAAGCAAAATGAGATGAGGCTTTAGCCATTATGACTGCTGGCCTGCAGTATAACAAAAAAACCTTCTGCATTGACTGTTTTATTTCTTCCGCAACTGGAAATTTGTCTGATGTAAAAAACTCTGTGTGTAAAAGTGGAAATCCTATAAATTCAAATAATAAAGGGTATCACTTAAGTAATATTTAATGCAAGGAGGCATTCAGATAATCTAGAATATCTGCGAACGATGGTTTCTTCAAAGCAGGATCCAAGATTTCTGTTTGAAACGGCTTGTTTGAAGTCTCTTTGCATGGCCATAAAACAAAAGACTCTCTGTTTAAAGGATTACATTAAAGGATTTTTTTTTTTCTGTATTTGTTTGTTGGAAAATGCTGATGAGGGAGAGACCCCCAAACTGCTATGGAGAGTATTATGACCGTCATTTCAAAGAAGACTGATAAATTCTTTAGATCTTTCTCCAACAGTGACATAATCATGCATCCTTGTTCTTTCTTTATTTCTTAGCCCAAAATTTATCAAAGAGCAAAATTTTACTGCATTTTGATGTTCCTTACTATCAATGCTTTCTTTTTATTTTTTTCTTTTTATACATCCCTGAAGCACATACCTCAGATAACATAAAAGGACTTAAACCCTTAAAAGTATATAAAAGCATGGGACTTACAAAAAATAAGGTATCCGTTGACCGAGTTTTCATACTCGTTACTTGTGCAATTGGTCCACATGCTGTTAGTTAAGGCCATTTTTTCGTTATATGTGAAAAATCATAACGCAAACAATGCGCAGTTATTGCTATGCTGTGTAGCTTTTTGTTACACGAGGTCCTTATGGCAGCAGCTTTTTTCCTGGTTTACCTCAGTCAATGCAGCCCCTCCAAAACCATTGAAGCAACAACAGCAGTGACACATTAAGTCCTTATAACCAGAGATTTTTTAAGGACAGAAGGGATACCTGTGAGCATTTGCCTGGCCACCAGTGGCACAAAGGCCATGGAAATTTACCCCTGGGTTCCCACAGCTGGCCCGACAGCCCCAGGTTGAACTAAAGCGTGGTCTGAATCTTACCCAGCCTGCACACGTTGCTGGTTTTCCAGAGGAGTGGCAGGCTCTCTGTAGTGAATTTAGGCTTCCCAACTAGCTACTTGCTTTTTTCAGTTATCTTCCACAAACCCCCTTAGAAGCAGTCTGTGGGCTCTAGGATCTACCTGTACTAGTGAAGTGATGAGAACTCTGATGCTGGCTCTGATGCTGCCCTGAATCACTCACACCACTTGACTTTTAGCCCTCTCCCTGTCTCAGGTTTGGCCCTGACCCGCTCTTCCAGATAATGCTGAGGCATTGCTTGGGAGACAACCATGCCAGAGACCATTCCCAGCTGGTGATTATGGACAAAGCTTCCCTGTTTTGGGAAGGAAAAGGGATGGAGTCTAGCCAGATGCATGCAAATCAGTCCATGTATTTCTTGCCCTCATGGCCAACAGTCCTTGTGGTTCAGGGATTTCCTGAGTCAGCTGGAGTCTTTTTGGGAGTTTAACTGTTCTCAATTAATTTTTCTTCCATGAACTTGTCCAAATGCCTATTGGACCCATGGAAAGCTTTAGCATCCTCAACATCCTTTGGCAAGCAGTTCCACAGCTTATTTCAGTGTTATTAATACCACACTTAAATGTAAGTGATAGTAAATCTATCACGTCTTGGCAAACTCTTCCAGGGGGATAATGGTTTTAATAACTGTTAAAAAGGTTTGCTTTGCTTTCTGTCTGAGTATGTCTAGCTTGAACTTCCAGCAATTTGGTTCTTGTTAATGCCTTGTCCATTAGCTGGAAAAACCCCGTATTACCAAATACCTTCTCTGGGTAAACTGTGATCGAGCCACTACTTAACCTTCTCCTTCATATGCTAAATCAACCGAGTTCCGAAAATCTCTCCTAACATGACATGCTTTCAAAATTATCCTAAATATGTTTAGACATTATTTACCTTTCAAAAAGGAGCCCTTTTTGGCTGTGTAAAACACACCTTGATAGAAATAAATAACATTTACTCTTTAAGTTTTTGACATCCTGAAGATGTAACAGAGAAACCTTTTATCTGTCTCCATAGAGAAATCTTCTAATTGTAAAATAAACAATCTCACAATAAGCACCCCAGAATATCCCCTTATGTGCAAACTGTACTTCAAAATAAAAGTGGATTTTAGTCCAAAAATGTTAGTCTGAGTTGGAAGCACGCTAAGTATTATGGAATACAAACAGCTTATTCAGCACTATATACTTTAGGAAATTTTTCCATGGAGACAAGCTCTTTCTAAACATGAGAATGGCACTAATTTGTCCATATACGTACAATTAAATTCATTCCACTGATTTTCCTGGAGATTAGTTAGAAGATGAGGAGGGATCTTTATGACAACTTCACACCATCAAATGTGAAACAGCAGATCTTCTTACAAGATACATATTTCCAAAGGAAGAAAAAATAATGTCGATATAGTTCTATTGATTTGGCAGTAGACATACTCAGTGTTTCATGTTAGATCTGGATTTTGGGTGTATTTTTTCTCACATCCCCATATTGTTCTGTTGTGTATGATTAATGTTGAAACATGATCTCCTGGTTGAATGAAATTATGAAAACTGAAAACTAAGCATGCATTAAATTTGTTTCATAGACATTATACAGTGATGATAGCTACTGAAAAAATTAACTCCTCTTTAAATCTTGATTTTCAAGTTCATAACGCTCCTTAGACTTCCAGGCATACACTGTAGATTTCTGACTTCTATGGAAGGAATAGATGTCCCTGAATGTTAATCTTCCATTTTACACATCCACCTTGCCAAAATCTTATGACTCAATTTACTCTGCAGAGATTTCATTTTCTTTAGCACTGACACTAGAAGCACTCACTGTATGGAGATATAAATCACATTCAGACATGCTGTATTTCCAGTATCCTTGCTGAGGTTGAAACGAGTACCTTTTGAGCAAAAACTGGTGAAAGGACTTTTCAAAGCAGGTGACTTGGAGCGATATTACCACAGAGAACTTTTACTCCATAAGTGAAAATATGTTTTCAAACTCTCCAAAGTACCCCCACAGTATCAGACAAGGTGCAAATAAAATTGGTGGCATTTGAAGCTCAGCAGGAACTGTTCATAGCTGCTGTGCAGAAGAAGATCCAAGAGGACATGAGAAGGCTGTGTAGGATTCTCTGTTGAGGACTGAGCACCTTCACAGAAACCCAACCCTCGCACTTGTGCTTTGCACCAGGTTTCACAAAAGCCCTGCTGGAAACCAGTGCTTTTACCTTGTGAAATGAGATAATTTTGTTAAATCATTATGGTTGGAACCTGAATCCTGAATATGAACAAGATGATTCTCTTTCGTCTTCAGAGGCACACCAGATACCTTATACTGCACATTTGAGAAGATGGTCACTTGATTCAGAGGACCGACAAACTAAATTCCTACTACACTGGGATGTGCAAATCAGACAAGGGACTTCCATTTTGCTAATTCTCTCCTCTTTTGCTAAAATTAAACTTTAATATATCATTAGAGTCCATTTTGCCATTTACTGCAAGAGAAACAAGACCATGCCAATTGCACTGCCACAACAGCTACAAAAAATATTCAGGTACCTCAGGATTGTCTGAACAGCCTTATTCTGGGAATTTTCTACGTTGCCAATACTTTAATAGCACTAACTGTGCTTTGCAGTTAACATCAAAACAGACATCCAGGGATTTCAGACCTTCTTTTGGAATTTAATTCATTATCATAAGGTTAACCCTCGCCTCGCAGGCTGTCTCCCCCAGTAGTGGCATGCTTTAATCTCAGAGGAAAGGGCTTGAAGCTTCCAAACAAGTCAGGCTGGAGTGTGATTCCACTTACCTCCTCTGTATTTTTTTCTCACCAACTCTTCTCATCATCAGTTTCAGCTTCCCTTTAAAATATGTTTTCTGTTTAATTTTGCTTTATGTCTCTACCACTGCAATTTAATGCCACCCTCTTAAAAGAAAAAAAAAAGAACATTGTTTTACAGATTAAAAAAAAAAAAGCAAGCCTTTTAATCTTTCCTACATTTTTCTCTGGAGGGCAAATTTCTTTTAATCACTTTCGTGAGCACAATTTAGCACATGTAATTATACCTCAAAACAAAAGGAAGTGAATCACTTAATACGATGCTTTGATTTTAGGAAATGCTAAATATAGTTAATCTCAGGATTTCTTACTGCTTTTTTGATACAGCTGTTATTGCCAAAGACAGAAGTGCTTCTTAGGGGAGAATAAATAAGATGGTGTGGCACTTGTTACAGAACAGTCTTTCTGAAACACAGAATTGCTGTCTGGAAGGATTATGGTTCAGGTCTAACATGTAAACGTGCTGCAAAATAACACACTTAGGTACTGGCACACTGCTGCAGTCCTGCTTTCAGAAAAATCTTTTGTTTGGTTGGTTTTTATTACAACATTCACCCTTGCTCACACTTGTGTCCTAAAAGCCAAACCTTCCTAAACCTGTGCCACTGTTGTTATGTACAACAAAAAAGATGTTTCCTGAAAGACAAGCAATCCCCTCTCCACATAGTCACCTACTGAACGTCAGAGTAATAGCCTGCAGGCCAGTTTCTCAGGGTCAGTATACCTATCTCTTAGGGCTTCCTTCATATCTGACCCTTGTTTTACAATATCTTGGTGCCCCCTCAATGTCATATGTCTTAGCTACAACCTTCACAGCTGATGAGAAGCGGGTTTGCTCTGACATTCTTCACAAGGGTCGTTCTCCAGCTGTGCAAGCATTTCTCTCCCATTGGTGACCTATCATGCTGACTTTGCAAGACCCTTCTCCATTAACAATCTTGATTAATTTATTTTATGATTCCCATCCACTCTCACTTCCTAAGGTATTGTACACCATACTCTGATAAAACAAAGTAAAATACTAATCAGGATTAATAGCACTATTATAACCCAATGAATTTGATAGAACTGTAATGGCTAGAGAAGGAACATTACATTAAATTGCAGCTGAAGAACATATTCAGAAAACACAAGATGCTGAAAACCAAAATCTTTTTTTCCAGAGTTATTCACAATTAAGCACCTGCAATAAACCCTTCATGTACCCTTTGCTGTGCCTGCAAGCAAGGGCAAAATGAGCTGAATTTTGCCTTCGGTTTAGGATGTCAGAAAGAGGAAGGGTTTTTGTACTGAGTTCCCCATTTTCTACATCATGCCTGCCTGGTCTTATGTGGGGAGAACTGACATTGCCAGTAGTGCTGGTGAAGAGCTAAGTAGCATTAAGCACTTTTGGAGCCTAAATCCACTTTTCTAAGGAGACACAGGCACCTGGGACAAGACCCACAAAGGGCGTAGGCATCACAGCACTGAGATGCACAACAGTCTGTTCCCAGGCACCCACTGTCTCCTACAACAGAGCTGAGCGAGGTGTTTGGGCTCCCTAAACAGAGTTTCCTGAAAACAGGAGCCACAAACCAGCCCAGCGGGCAAGGAGCCACATAAGCTAGTCACTGAGAAATCTCGAGGTGGTGTCAAGCCTCACCCCACTTGGACAGCATTCACAGCCCCATGGGGTGGAGAGCCCCATTCCCACCCTCCGCTAGAGCATCTTTTTCCCATCATACACAACCCCAGGATGCAGGAAACGGGAGTTCACATCATTCCCTGGCCTAAGGGAATGTTGTCTACACATCAGAGGGCTGGTTTCCAGGGTTTTTGTCTTCAGGGGGAAAAAGAAGATGCAGAGCATCTAAACTGCAAAATTTAGCACTTTGAAAAGCTTTTCCAGTTCTGTTTTCTTCAACAAAAAAGTCAACAAAAGGGAAAAGGAACTTAAAATTTCAGCCAAAGTAAAAATCTATTCTGAGTGAAAAGGAAATTTTCCCTTCCTCTCTCCCATGAAAGCTACCGAGTGACTCTTGCTGTTCAAGGAATAACTTTACACACCACTAAAAGCCCTCTGCCTCTTAGGTAAAATGCTAGGAGTGTGTAAGAAACAACCAGCAATACCTTACCAACACTCTGCTGAAAGTAGTGGTGATGAAACAACCATCACAACGTGGCCAGTGATGAAAACAGGAGCTATCGAAGGGCCTGATGCAGCGCTGCCATGTGCAGCAGCGTTGTGCCAAGGACCATGGCAGAGAGGCAAAGGAGGAGGTTTCCCCACGGGAAGGATGCTTTGGCAGCCTGCGGTCACCAAGGTGAAGTCTGGTCCTCTCACCAGTCTCCCCAGGACCCACCTTCTTACTGCTCGCTCCCAGCAACATCAAGCTACTGCCAAATGGCAATCCTCCGTGAATGTGTCTATACACGGATGTCTTCACTGCTGTGCACAATGCCACTGTCTACAGGTGGAAACACGTGGCCCCCGGATACAGTCCAAGTCCTTGGGCGCCTGAAGCAGGGAGGAAAAAACTTTTTTGAGGTGGGCTCTCCTCCTCTTCCCATTTTGGCTGCCTTCTTTGTACTGTGCTGGAAGTTTTCTTTTCCTGATCTGTAGTTAATCTGCTCACCAAGTCACACAGAATGTGACATTATAAATGTGACAGGCATTTTTTGTTGTCTGCTTTTTGACAGCTTTTGGAAAAGAAACTCAACTTCTGGCTTTCCGCCAGAAAGATTGTGTTCTGTTTCACTTAAGAAGAATACATTTTTCATAAGCAACTATTTTACATTGCAAACTCTGGGCTCTTATTCCAGACAGATAGACTATTTTTAATAAAGTTTCCTCCAAGATCTCAGCTGGCTTTTAGGTCCATGACTGTTAACCTAGAAATACTGTATGTAGAGCACACAAAGGTATATTCATCAGGTCTGGGACTGTTCTCACACTGAAATAACCCTTTAGAAGTTAAAAAAATTACAATACATTCATAAAAGTGAACCCATTTGAGTATAACACACAATTATAGAGAGCCTGTACTCAGTCTCAGAAGGCTGTGATCGCGACCTGTGGCTGTGCTGGGCAGGAAACGCTTTTCTGCCTTGCAAATATTCCTAGGATTTTAGAAATGCCTCCCATTTCCATATGAAGAAAAAGAGAGTTATTTTACAGTTTTCCTTTAAATGAAAGAGTGGAGAGACAGGCAGACAGCCCACAGGGCTGTGGTTAGGACTCTCACCTAGGATGAAAGAGACTTAGGATCAGATTAGCTGTGCTTGCTTTGATTTGCAAAGGGGACTGGGGCTGGGCTCTCAGGGCCATGAAGCACTCATTAGGCTGCTGGCTTTTTCAGCCCTTTCAGTTGGAGATTTTCAGTTTTGTACAGACAATTAACTGTTCCCCAGATCAGGGACTTGAACCTAATTAGTCTCCACGGGAGGCTGATGCCAAAACCATCTGCTTTAGGCACCCAAACCGGTTGGCGCGACAAGTACCAGTTAGATGGGTAAGGCATTGCAAGGGTGATTCGGCTCACCCAAATTCGGCGTCTAGACTCCTGGCAGCGCTCCTGGGCAGATCTGCTGTTTCTGAGGCTGTCTGAAGTGCCCACGCCAGGAGCTACCTCTGTCTGCCCACCATGGGCAACTCTGAAGGGTGACTTTGTGAGTGGGGGCATACCAAGAACCAACTAACAGGAACGGGTGCTGGCTGTGTCGCATGTCCCTTAAGTGAAGCAGCAGGTCCCTCTTCCACCTCCTTCTCAGTTCAGAAAACTGAGCTTGCTTTGGTGGGTGGGTGGCTCCTTCTGCACAGTGGCCTAGGAGCCTGCACCCTCACCCACATCAGCCCTTAGAGGGACATGATCTAGCCTTAGGCTAGAAATTGGGCTAAAATAGAGGTGTTTTCTGTCCTTCATAAAGAAACCACACCATTGCTGTGGAAAAACTCATGGGAGTAGAAGGAGAGATGACATGAGTTGGGTTCAAGGTAGTCTCCTAAGAAAGAAGAGCCTGTGGCTCTCTCCCTACACCCAGCACTGTCTATGCCCCTTGTCAATGGTGGCAAGCCAAATATAGTCCTTACTCCTTTCTTGCCTGCTCCTTGCATACCTATATCATGCTCACTGGGCCAAAGGAAGACCTCCAGGTTTCTCCAGCTCAAGAAACTGCCCTTATTTAAAAGATTTCTTAAGGTGTTCATAGATTCCCATGTCATTCATGGGACACTAGGCCAGGAGGGGATCTCACCCAATCTCCTGCATATTGTAGGAAATTAATTATTACACAAATTCCCTAGCGTGAGCCCAGTTCAGAGGAATGAAACACTGCATTTCAGCATTTGCTTTTTATCCCTCTTTGTTCTTCTCTGCTTATTCTCTTCTCCACTGAACAAGAAAAATGAGGGTGCAGGAGAGGAAAAATATGAATGGAAAATTCCTACTTAGATGTACTTTAGCTTAGGTTGTTACTTTGGGGAGGAGAGAAAGGCGCTAGAAAAGTTCTGGAAGAAAACATTTTCTACATTTACCTTGTCACTTTCTTTGTCAGAGTCGAAATCATTTTCAAGTCAGGAAGTTTGCTTGTACTCAACCCACTTACTGGGTCCAACCCTGCTGTAGAGAGCTCAGCCCCCATAGCGTACCACATTTTGTGGCCCAGACACCTCAGAAGGGGTATGCACAATCAGGGGTTAAAGTATTTCTCATCTTTTCCTGTAGCTGCTCTAAACTCTCTCTATAAGTAGGTCTGATGACAGGCTGGCCAGGGATACACTTGCAAATGAGTGCTCTTGAGGTGATAGCCTAATGAATGAAATTTAACAGTGCATGATTTTAGATGTCTCTCATAAAAGAAGTCAGCATTTCTTGTTGAGTTTTCCAGGAATATCTTTAGGATGAGTTACAACATACAGCAAGTAAGGGTGTGTTTGCATGCACAGATTTTTTACATCCTCCCTTGACTCCATGGTGGCCCTGGCTGATTATTGTGAAACCATTTCCAGTGTCTTATTTACCACATTTTCTTTTTAAACTCATTATTGCCTGGTTAAATTTGATACTCTGTCTAAAGCAAAAGCAATTTATATCTCAGAGAGCTCAGAGAAGACAGATAGAAAGGAAGATACCTTGGATGTACAAGGGAAGGATGAGACTTCCCCCTCCTGGGGCCAGCAGGACCTCTTCATGAGTACATGTTCTGGGTAGGTCTGGGCAGGCCAGCTGCATCTTTGACCTCTGCACCTCACACCTGATTAGTCTGTGAATGCATTTATTTAAGGGCCTGACTTTAGTTTTTGAGCTTTCAGAAGTAGTTTACATCAGTGGCTAGCATACTTAGGTGAGTAGACCCAAAATGAGATGGAAGAACCACAATTTAGCCCAGTGATGACAACCCCAAGAAACTCCATATTAATTGGGAACTGCTGAGAACACTGCTTTGGTTGGGTTTATTTCTAAAATCCTCAAACAGAGATTGGTCTTGGACTTTCATCCTTTTCAGAAAGTCTTGGCCAAGACATTTTGCAGATGTGTATAAAGTGAGATGGGTAGACAACACCCAAAATATAAAAAAAATGAAATTCTGCTCTTATGCTTCCCCATCATTTTAGCTCAGCTGCCAAAGGCAGCAGGGCTTCTGCAAGGGGGATCAAGTAATGCCACACCAGTCACTGCAGAGTAAAATGTCAGTGGGGAAAAAAATCATTTCTGTAGGGGATGAAGTGAACCTCACTCTTTAATTCCACTAACTGCCCTGTTTCTCCCAGCCATTCTTCAGGCAGCAAGAGAATAAAAAGTATCCTTTTCAAATGGTGAAAAAGAACATCCCTGAAAAGAAACTCTCAAAAAAGTTTGACTTAAGGTACAGCAGGTGCAGCAGCTATAAAACTATTCTTGCTATTTAGGTTTGAATACTAATATTTTATTGTATAACTTGGCACAGAGTTTTCCTAAACGTTTTCAGAGAAGATCTTGTAGCTGGAGTATAATCAGCACAAAGAGAATATCCTTGTGTTTCTGTTTTATGCTTTCTTTTTTCTCTTGCTATTAGTCCCATCGTTGGCTTTTGCATAGTCACTAGATGGAGGACGGACTGTGTGCATGCACACAAATACACACACACAGAGAAAACAAGCAATTGTTTTCATAATACCCATCACCCATTCAAATCCACTCTACCTCTTGTTCAAGTAGACAACATTGTTATCTTTACCCTTTACCCTTCACCCTTCAATTGCTCATGCACATGAGTTATGAAGCCAATCTTGCAGCACTCCCTCAACTTCAGTGCTGCATGGAGCTCTAATAAACAAACAACAAAAACAAACAAACAAACAAACAAAAGAATATTTACTTCCCTGGATTTCCATGCACGCTGATACTATAGAGCAGAGATGAGACTGTAAAGGGGGAAGCATGACCCTTAGAGTTCGGTATGAATTTAGTTCTCTTGACCCTCATTTTGGGCTCTTGTATGATTTTGAGAATTGTTTTGTGATTTAAAGGTGGTGAATTCTGATGATGTGATTCCCTCATAATCCTGTTCAGCAAGTCTTACTCACACTTCTCATCTCTCCTTGAGCTTTACTAAGGTGGATATCACTGATTGTCCTGACAGGAAAGGAAACGAGTAGAATGTTTAAATATTTTGTCCATAGTCACACAAGGGATCACTGACAGCTAGGAACAACTACCCTGATTCAACACCTACCACTTATACCACTTCTCCACTTATAGACATCATGCAATGCATTACATTAGCCAGCAGGCCACCATGTCCCACGTGGGAGTTTCTGGGACCTTCTCTTTTGAATATCAATAGCAAGATATTGCAGTCACCATCACTTTATTCATCTCCATGGGCCAAAGTTTCCTATTATGATGGTGTCAAAATCTGCAATCCCTGTCCAGGAACATTTACTAGATGTCATTCTATGATTCTATGTCAGATTTCCAATGGGCTTGGATGTGCTTTGGAAAGAAGTAAGCTACTGTAAAGTAAAATCCAATAGCATTTTTTTAAAAAACTGTACATGAAGTTGTGCATGTCAAAATGATTGCTGATCCTTCATCAATGTCCTTTGCTGGACATTCTTGCTGTTTTTAAAAAAAGGTATTAAGAATAGCTTGCACACAGAGGACAGTGACCACTATATCTTCAGAATATCATTTTATTGACTAAGAAACCACGATAGACTCTTGGGGCTCACCTGAGGCCAGTACAGCTACTGTACTTCCAGTTGATCTGCAAGACCAAGGACAGATTTTTCTCCCATAGCACCTAAAGGAGAAAGGGAACTTGCTGTCCACTGAAATACCAGCAGGGAGTCAACAAGCTTCCTGCAGTTTCAGTGGGTGCCCATCACCATGGGTGCATTGCCTTCCCACTTGTTTTGCCCTGCAGGAAAAGAACAGAGATATTATGAACTGTCTTAGAAACGTGATATATTTGAGACCTACCACCAAAGTCACCTACACAGATAATGCTCAGGTGTAGTTTCACGACAGTTCCTACTCGCCCTTATGAGCGCTAATGCCTGTGGAGCAGCAGTGAGCACCCAGGCAGGCCAGCAACACGTGCAGGAAGGCTGGTGTGAGGGACCTGACCATACCACCCTTCCTCACCAGGAGTAATCCCATAACTCTCCAGGAACTGCTGCACAGATGTGCAATGTGGGACTGAGGTTCTCTCTTAGCTTATGCCCAGACCTTCATCTGATGTCCCTGGAGGTACATTCAATGACTTTGGGGCTCCAGTGACTTACATGACTGAGTACTCAGCTTCGAGCTGAGCATGTCCTCCAAGGTATTCCTGCAGGACAGATACTTCCCAGTGCTTCCCAGTGCTTCCCAGTATGAAACATGCTCCCTTCCAGAGGGTGACTGCAAAGCACCAGTTGGCAGTGCCAACAGATGTCTCCACTGTCTCTCACAGTGTTGCTGTCGTATTTGAAGTCTCTTCAACTCTCTGAGCTCCTTCCAAATACAGAGTGAGCAGAATCCATGCAGTGGCATATGCTCATCTTTGCTAAGACCCTGGAGCATTCATTTGGAAAGACACAAACACCCTTATTCACATCACGGTCAGGTGGTTTAAATGCCATCCCAGTAAACTACTTTACTGTTCAAAGGAGATGAAGCATGTGCTATGCAGAGTTAAACTAACATTGCCTAAAAGGCACAAACACCTAATGGCAGTGCAGAAAGCTGTGGGAGATGTGTAATATTATAATATTATTATAATAATAATAATAATATAAAATAATAAAACAATAATAACTAAAAAGACATGTAATAATTGGGTCAGAGAGGGAAGAGAAAGGAGGGAAGCAATTGACTGAGATGTGAAAATTTTTGGCAGACTTCTCTGGGATGTGTTCTCCAGTACTTTATTAAATCACCCAAAAGAAAAAGAAGTCTTCTGACTAAGGATATTTCATCACCAAGAACATGTTCCTACATTCAGCAATAGCTCAACTTCAACTGACTTCTCTTGCATCAGAAACATCCCTGGGCTCTTATATCAGCCTGGCTGTGGACACAGCTGTAAAATCACGCCCTTCTCTAGTCAATGTAAGGCAAAATATTTATTTTAATAGTGCCGGCTAGGCCAATTTCATTCACAATTGAATCAGCAGTTTATTTCTAGGTCTTTTCACTGACCACCCATTCATCACTTCCAGCCACAGAGTTCAAAGAGCTGCTGGAAGGCACACTTTAAAAAATCTGTTCAAAAACCAGCACAAGGAGAATGGGAAACCGCAAGGGCCAGACTGTCAGCCATCCAAGGCAGGCACACTCTGCCGTTGCAGTCTCTCAGCCTCAGCTAGGACCCTGCAGAAGATAGGACTCTCCAGCAAAGATTTCAACAGTAACTGGCACCTTAGGGCATACATTCAGTGACAATGGAAAATGCACTGGTTGAGTCAAAGAAGGCCCAACCCACACCCAACCCGCTGTCTTGGTGTCCCCTTAGAGCTGCTGATGGTCCTAGGGGAGCAGAGCTATTCAGGTCCTGTGATCTTCACCAGGGTGTGCCTACACACAATCCATCATGGATGCACACTGAACCCACGTTCTCATTTTTTTTCAGGTATCTGGTGTAGGTGACCGAGGAAGCTGTACCTGCTTTCTTGCAGTTGTTATCATTTCACAGCTCCTGTCCTCCAGACATGAATTGCCAAGGTGCACCAAGGCTCCCCCTTGTATCACACTGCAGAGCCACAGAAACGGTGGTGCACAGAGGGATTTTCCAGCTCTGTCCTACAATACTTTGCTTCACACACCCTGTAAGAGAAGAGGTCTGAAAAACATTTAAAGCTAAGAGGTTTAGAGCAATCTTTTAGACCAGTGATGTATCTCAAGGGTATCTTGCAGCAATGAGTTCCCATGCACAGTAGCACAAAGAGAAGCCAGCTTCCTTTTTCAAACAACTGCATTTCACAGGTAGTGGAAGTAAAAGTGATAGCAAAAAGAGACTATGATTTGGAGCAAAGAACAAAGACACCAGACATCAGTCTCTGTAAGCTCCAGCCCCCAGCAGGCAGTCAGTTTGACACATATCCAGGACAGCTAGGTAAAATTTTTGTGTGGATTCCTACCAGCATCGACAAGATCAAGTCTGAGGGCAGAGTGGGAATGGGGCAATGGGCATTTCAGACATCTGGGCAGCTGAGTGCAGCAATGGCTGTGGGACTCCGCAAATGAGGTGTGACCTGACCACAGACCACACAACCATTGTGAAATGGATTATTAAAAAAGTGAGCGTTTCATGTCTGGAGAACAAGTCTTATGAGGAGCAGCTGAGGGAAATGGGGTTGTTTAGCCTGGAGAAGAGGAGGCTGAGGGGAGACCTTATCGCTCTCTACAACTACCTGAAAAGAGGTTGTAGTGAGGTGGGTGTCGGTCTCCCAAGTAACAAGCAATAGGATGAGAGGAAATGGCCTCAAGTTGTGTCAGGGGAGGTTTAGATTGGATATTAGGAAGAATTTCTTTACTGAAAGAGTGGTCAAGCATTGGAACAGGCTTCCCAGAGAGGTGGTGGAGTCACCATCCCTGGAGGTGTTCAAAAAACGTGTAGACATGGCACTTTGGGACATGGTTTAGTAGGCATGGTGGTGTTGGGTTGACTGTTGGACTAGATCATCTTAGAGGTCTTTTCCAACCTTAATGATTCTATGATTCTATTTTATCCCTCCATATTCTGTAACTTTTTAGACTTTCCCTTCCAAGCAGAATGGTTTACTCTGCTGCATGTCCTGCCCCAGTCCTTCCAAATCTGATCCAGAGCTGCACTCATATCAAGAAAATAACTTTTTTCAGTCAGTTCTGTACCTCTCCCTCTTGTAACCACAGGTGGCTATCTCCAAAGTGGTTAGGCCATTTCCCAAGTGGTTACGATGATAAATATTCAAATTGAACAACCTAAATCTCAATGAAGGACACTAAGTTTATCTCCAATTTTACTGCAAATTGATAGCCCTGTTAACTAGCCAAGCAGCTGATGGAGAATTTGGATTACCACCACAATTCAAAAGATGACAAAAAGAGAAATACAGTTTTTTGCAACAACAAAAATTTCACAGTGACCAGACCCTAGGCTCCTTTTTCAGTTCTACATCTTGCAAATATTTTGATCAACTTTCCAGTCTCTCCTCCAGCCACTCCTGCACTCCAGTTCAGCTAACTGTTTCATGGAGCCAAGCTCTTTTGATCCACAAGAAATTTGCCCAGCATCCATCGCTAAAGCCAGTTGGAACACAATTTGCAAAAGGAGAACATAAATCAAGCAGTAAATTTGTGATTTTCATGCAAATCACACAGGAGCCAGTGACCGCTACTGGTTTAGCCAAATCATCCATTCCCCTGACCAGCAAAGTCTGAGGCCTTTTTCTCTGGAGAACTATACTGGAAAAACTTCTGATATTCTTGCTCTCAGAAGAGGATCCTGAGCTAGGCAATATTTTTTTTAGTTGAAAAAGTAATTATTTTATAGTAGCTTCTCAGAAGGAAAAAAATCTCTTAAAACTGAGCAGAAGGACAAGTATAATTTCCACTTTGGTAACATATTGATCAAGATAAGAAATAATTAATTATACAACTCCTCTGAAATATTATACAAACGGAGAAAATGTGTCTATCTGAAAACCCAGAAGTATGTCTCTTGGAACAAATCCAGATGCACCAAATGTCTATTGTTAAACTGAGTTACTCATGAAAAGAGAGCTGCAGTGGTTAGTTATAGCAGCTTAAAGTGTTAAATAAACATAAACTAGGAACGGCTCTGACTGGATCTGTGCAAACTGACCTCCAGAGTTGAGAAGTGACCCTCAGACTTCAGAAGAACTTAGTAGGTGGAAGGGGGAGATCTTGGAAGAGCAGAGCCTGAGGAGCGCTGCATGATGTGATTTCCAGAAAAGTCTTAGGAGACTTTGCCCCTGTCCTCAAAAAGTGCAATGCCTTCGGTGTCTTGCTGTGTGAAACTTGCCAAAGCGAAAATTTTGGGCCAGTAATCTACAGAGGGGAACAGTCCCACACAAGAAAACAACCTGTGGCTGTGTGGGAACAGGCAGTAGTGATGATGATGAACAGGCACCCAAGCCCTACGCACAGTGCTCTGGCTCCCATCTTGTGTGGGTGGGTTTGCTTGCAAGAGACATGAAACGCTCACTTTTTTAATAATCCATTTCACAATGGTTGTGTGGTCTGTGGTCAGGTCACACCTCATTTGCGGAGTCCCACAGCCATTGCTGCACTCAGCTGCCCAGATGTCTGAAATGCCCATTGCCCCATTCCCACTCTGCCCTCAGACTTGATCCTGTTGATGCTCTGCTCCCTTCTAGATATCTGGGCACATCTACACCTGTGGGTACTTCTGCCAAGCATGCACCCAAGCTGTGAGACTGATCAAATTAACCCCCCTTTTTTCTCTTGGGTAAAGGTAAGTGTGAATCCAAGCCCTGAACTAAATGGCAAAAAATCTTCAGGAATCTGAAGTGCAGACCAGACATAAGACTCAAGGCTTAGGCCATGTCTGTTGCTAAATGTTTTGCACAAGACAAGTATTTTATCAGATCAGAATCACACACACACTAATGAATTCAGTGAAACAAATGGCATTGCAATTACTGCCTGTGCATTGCACAGTAATTGTCAGACAAAGGATGGCAACAAAGCAGACACTCACATAAAATTAGATTAAAAACTTTAACTCTTAGTGCATCGCACTCACTGTTTCCATGGATCTGTAATGACCCAGGGAAAGAATTTTCAGTGGAAAGCACGGAGGCTTTCTGTGAATTTGCAGCAAGCAGTTCACTGCTGTTAAGGCTGCAAACCCCAGCTATAGACAGCTGACATCTTCTGAGTGCACATCATCACTGAACTCTGATTTCTTTTTGAAGGCTTAAGAAGGATTTATCTTCAGAGCCAGCTCAAGGAGCATTATGTGAAAGGGGAATGAGTAAAGCAAGAAAGCCATAAATTTCTCTTTCAGTACAAAAAGCTGGACGCTGAGTAACCATGCAGCAGCCGAGAATTGTGTAGAGCACATCAGGATGAGTGTTGTGATCTATGTTAAAAAGCTTTTCTAAATTCCTCATTAGCATTCCTTGATAATGCCAGCACAAGGGGGGAGGCAGTAGGTGTTTATATATCATGAAAGAATATTAATTTTTAAGTCATCAGCTGTTTTAAATCGCTTCCCCACTCAGCCACCCAACAAGTAGAGAAATAAGTGAGGATGTGGGGAGGGAGATGCCCATCCTCCTGCTCTCCCTTTGACCAGGCTCACTGCACAGACTACCTGGAGCTAATTCTGCTTTCTGCTGGCATAAAAGGGATCAAACTTGGCATATTGTTTTAAATGTCCAGTGTGGCTACTGGCAACAGAAAGGTGCTGAAAGAAGTAATTTTTTTTTCGCTCTGAAGAACACAAACAAACTGGCAGAAACAACTGGATAAAAATCTAGGCTACATAATGCTGCCTTAATTATATTTCCTATTTAGGTTTCATCTCCTAATGATAAGTTCTTACTAACTCACTCTTGCCCTAGATTGCTTCCCCTGTGCTTCAGTAGTGTATTAAAATGGCATTCTGAAAACAAACCTTTGTAAATTTTAGTGTAAAAAAATAAAGAATTGTCACTAATAATAGTCCTATGGCCACACACAGACAGAAAACTCAACCATGCCGTTTAAGGAGTGTTGTCTACAAGTAGAAAGGAAGCACGCAGGAAAGCAACAAGGATGTTGTACCTACAGAAACTGTAAATGAGTAATCTTTAAAATTTCATTCCTCCCCTGCAGGACAGAGAAGGCAATGCATAAGGAAAACCCTACTCAGAGGGCAGAGCACTCTTGAGGTCCATGCATGGGTGATGCGGGAACTCCAAACTTCAACAGGAAGTGCATGAATGCTAAAAAACCCAGCACATTGCCTGGATGTGGCCCATTGTTAATCTCTCATTACTCAGGTTAAACAGGAGCACACAGATTTATTTAAACGGAATAACAGTTCTTGTAGAACATAGCAAACAATGAAGAAGAAAAGTAAATTCACCTGGGAGACAACACAAGTAGAAAAACAAAGAAAGTGCTTATGCTAGAGCCAGGCCTAAGCCCTAAATCTGTTCTGCCTCCAACACAGTTTGAAGCACACTGCACCTCAGCTGATCTCTGAAAAATCCTGCCCAGGTACTTTTCAAACCCCTGTGCTATTGAAGACAACAGTCTACAAGCCTCCTGCAAGTAAAATGTGGAAGGACAGCAATACTGTGAAAGCCAACTGCAAACTATACCAACACACACTCTCAGGACAAGCTGGATGTGAGTACTTAGTTTCTTCAGCTCCTCTTTACATTTATTTAAAAATATATCTTTTTTATTTATTAGTACTGATAAACTAGAGCTCAGCAATCCATGACATATTACCATTGTGCTGGACCAAGGCAATTGGAAACAACAGATTAACAATGTCAAGTTAATAAAACCATAAAATCACAAATAGATGGCCTTCTCTATAGCCTGTGGCCTCATTCTGCAGAAACATTAGTGTGTCTTCGGAGAATAAATAGGGCCATATAATGGCAATTATTGTCATGGGCTCATTGCAGACATGACCTCACCCTCAGGACTTGGAATCTGCCCCTGGCTGGGCTGGAGTTCCTGAGGAATTTTAATGATGGGGTGTGAGGGTCAGGCCATGTTTGCTACCTCTTTTACAAAATAGAAACCCATTTTAGTGGGGCTGACTGAGGCTGGTTGCCATCTGAGGTCCCTTAGTGTCTCCAAGGAATGGTTTGGGTGCAACAGGTAGCCAAACACACACACCCAGTGCTTAGTTACTGTAAGTGCCCTGATAGAAATATTAAAATAATTTGTATGGTGCCAGCCACTACATCCGAACATTTGTTAATATTGTTAGGGAGAAACCTCTGGTTAGGGCTAACATTTGCTTTCCTCATGGATCTGGAACATCCTTTGCCTATTGTACCCCAAATAACAGGACAAGGCTGTCTCATGCTCTCAGCTTTTACCCATCAGTAGTTATGTGACTGTGTTATCTGCTAGGGCTCCCCATCTTACCCAGAATTTCAGTAAGGCGTTCAGCAGCACCCAGGGAGCAGGAGGAAAGGGCTATATACCTGGCAGTGACCTGCTGAGCTACAGACTGCTCATGCCTGCACCCTCCTGGAGCTACCAAGTGTGGTGGGAAGGCTGGTCTGCTGTAATGCACAACCATTCTCAACTCAGCTAAGGGATATCTTTCAATTACTCTGCAGAAAGCAAACTCCAGCTCCCACTTGGCACCAAATATAAGTATTCCTGGGACCCAGTTTAACTGGTGAAGTCTTCATTTTGTCAGCCTCTAGCATAACAGTCCATTAACCTCAGTGAATTACCCTGTAGTCCCCATCCATCAAAGTGTCTGGCTACCTGATGAAATGAAGAGTTATTTCTTGGGTCTGTCACTATGTGTCAGCTCAATGGCTAAATCATTTATTCAGTATGATTAATCCATTATATCCCAACTGCAGTGTCTGCCCTGTCAACCTGAAGAGGTGATCAGGAAAGTTCCCAGGAACACCAGAGACAATAGCAATGGGACTGACAAATCGCACCCATGTGTGGCATGCCAGGGACATCCAGGAAGGTACAAATTCCCTCCACTCCTACACTGATGTTGGAGCACAGTTTAATTTGAGGACAATGAATTTTTCAACAGGAGGCAGGAAGGGCAGGAACCGCTCAAGGGGCAGCAAGAAGTAATTTCACGGATAGTCCCTACTGCCTAAGTGAACTGAGAAAATGTGTGGTAAGAAAGAGCTTTCAGGGTGAAGATAAGAGTGTTCAGATCCCACGATGAGCATCGATACCCAGAAGTGCCATTCCTCTCACCTGGTGAAACGTCTGGGATCTCCCAGATCTATAACATCACTTTGGTTTTAGGCTTGCTACACCAGAATTATAGCTCACAACCTGCAGGGTTGCATGATCCCCAGTTACAGACAGCACTGACTGAGTGAAATGAGTCAGTCATAGCTGGACCTCTGTCTGCTACCTGCCATTGCACCTGATCTCCATCGTGCACTGCAGAGCAAGGCTAGCTGGTGCTTTTCTTCCTTCACGGTCATCTGATCCTTGAACCTGGTTCATCTGCCATGACAGAATCTGAAATGCTGCAACATCCATCAGTCCAGTGTGCGCTAGCGAGGATCAGGCTGTGGACCAAGCCCGACAGCACTGGTGACAGAAGAAAGCATTCAGCACAGAGCACACAGGGTGATTTACACAGAACGACAGGCAGGTTCTTGCTATTCATTCTTGAATATTTACTGGGCTTGCTTCAATTACAATACTTAGTGGCATGAACTTCAGATGTACAATGCTAAGTATTTTTCTAAGGTCATGGGCAGTAAATGAAAGTCGACTTTGATACTCACATATTAAAAAATACTGCTAATAGGGGACTGCTCTGAAATCAGCCCAGCATGATGCCTTTCAGACTTGGTAAGAATGAATATACTAGCGACTCATAACAGTCTACTTGGTGGAAACAAAACATAATTTGGCTGGTCATTTGCTTTTGTTCTTCTTTTGTTGGGGGAATGGGAGGGGAGACAAGTCCTGTGGCAATAGCCTTGAACAGACCATCTCCATTTTGAATCTACTGAGATGAAATATCTCCTTTCAACAACAAAGGCTGAACTCTGATCAAAGCCCAACTAGCAGCACGCCCTGCAGTGGTATACACCAGATCCTAATTCCTGCAAGTGCCCGAGGGGATGCGAGACTCCCATCAGTCAAGTAATACAAGGACAGGAGAAAACATGGTAATTTTCAGTTCAGCCCAACAAACCCTGCAGCCTCTTGGCTTGCAGTAACCTGGAATGCATCCTGCAAACAATTAGCAAGATGGCTTTCCAGGCTGATCAACACCACACAGCTCTTCTTTGATATTGTTTTATTTTTCCTTCCCTCCCTCCCAAGAGCTTTTTCAGGAACTCCACACACACACTGCTGGGAGTACAATTATAAGACAGCGTGTACAGTAGAAATTCATTCAGCATGTTTCTGGGATCTGCTGGTTTTATGCAAGAGCCTCTGTGCCTGTTCTGCCTGCACCCAGTGTGCGTGCAGTTATACGAGATGCTTCGACAAGCAATTACCCGTCATGTGTGAATAAAGGCTTGTTTTGTCAAGCAAATATATATGTGCAAAAATGTACAGTCCTGTGTTGTAATTGTCTAAAATACCATCGTGGCACGACAGTGAGTTACAACATGCCAGAGCACAGGGATAGCCTGTCTCTAAGTAATTACTTGTCTTCTGCATAGACCCTCCCAGAAGCTCCTCTCCATCTGTGCTGCAGCCATTTATGTAGGACAAACACTGCACTTAACAGACAGAATGAAAAAAGAATTTTCTGTACTTAAAACTCAGATAACACAACTTATAATACTTTTGAAAGCACCAGCTCAATTATACCTTTTTGCAGGGTGAAAAGGGGGTCTGCACCAGCCACTTGCAGGCAGGCAGGGTATAGCAGTGGGCAAATGTGTCATCCCCACTCTCACCTTGCTCGCTTTCCCTTCGTCCTTCCTCCTGCACCCAGCAAGAGCAAGTCTCTTGCTATCCAGCCTTCTGCCTTACCCACAGGACCACGCTATGGTCAACAGCCTACCAAACGTTGCTGCTGAGAAATTACCTCCCAAAGAGGCAAGTACCTCACAGGTAAAGTGTCTGAAAATGGCAGGTTTGTCTGTTCTGTATCGATCAGGAGAGGGGGCTTCTGCTGCCACGCCATTCTGGTTACGGTCACCGCACGGAAAAGGCAGGTATCAACTAGGGGTAGTCCCCAGACTCATAAAACATCTCAGCAGCTCCTACTTTCCTGCTGCTGAGGGGGATGGTGCAAGGGACAACAGCGCAGCACGAGGACTCTGGGCTGGTGAGGCGGATTGGCCGTTTACTGCCCCAGAAGGAAATATGGCTTCAAATCTAGGCTGAGCTATGGATGGTCTATGTGATGTTGATCAAACAATCTGCTCCTCTCTGTCTCTGTTCTAAAGTGGAATCAGGGCTCTAGGACTCTGTGCAAGTCACCATAAGCATGCAGTTTTTGGAAACTGGTAACTGTTAATGTAAACGTTTCCAAGTCAAAACTCTCTTTCATACCTTTAAATACTTTAGGAAGATGGAACCACCCACTCTAAGTCTGTAGTTTTATTCTGTATCTTTGGTCCAGAAATATATTGAGAATTTCCTTTTCTGTTTTTAGGAGCTCAATTATTTCAAGAAAGTAACTTAAATTTGTTGGAGAGGTGCATTTCCATGCATATCTTAACGATCGCTTCTGAAAGAGAAAACATTAAAACAAAAAGAGTATCTCATATTTGTCGATTAGCGCTGAAAGATGACCTACCAAGCAATTAATAGTATACATTCAATCACTTAAATACCCCTTATTCAGCAACTGAACTTAACTGCTCTGTTAAATTCCACTGAAATCCATAATATATAAGCATGTAGGTTCTTTATCAAACAGGGATGCAGTTACTTGCAGAGCCACGCTGAATTGCAGAGAAGAGTGTGCACCAGCATGGATATGTTCTTTTATTTTCTGTGATCCTGTGTGTATCTGCAGGTCTGTGAATTCCCTTTGTGTGCACTGACAGCTGCCTGATAAATGCATAGCCACTGCAAAAAGAGATAAACCCTGCTGCAACAGTTTACTGATAGCATCAGTGTTCAATCCAAGGCAAACGCTAAATCACGGAAATCAACAGTTCATGCAGAGATCTGAGATTATTTGGTTTCAGAAGCTAAGAAGCACTGTGACTTCGCATTGGAATACAGGAAATCATAGTTCAACTTTCCATACAAGTGTAATAGTGAGCAAGATGCGGATTTGGCAAAGTACTTCTGGGAATTTGGGGGCAGAAGGAAAATTGCTGGTGGCTTTTAAAAAATATTTTATTATTACTTCGTATATTTTCTCCACAAATAGCTCTTTCCTGTAGCTCTTTGAGAGGTGTTTTTTTGTATTCAAGAAACACAATCCCAGATTGGGGACACACATCAAACAGTATATTTGTGATCTCTGACTGGAAAATAGTCATTCTCACGTTCATAGTTCCTGTGCCAGATTCATGATCATGAGCTCAAAAAATTACTTTATGTGCATGATTTTTAATCATTGCTTAAAAGTCAGTAAACGATTCCACAGTTAACTCATTCTGCCAAATATTCTTACAGAGGAAATATAAGTGGCTGTAATTCAGCCAAGGCAAATCCAAAGCATATTTACAGAATCCTTTCTGTATTTCTTCTAAACTAACAGCCCCATCTGGTTATATTTTGTTGGTTTTCAATACAAAAATGCCAATAATAGCATGAAGTGATGAGATCAGATACCTTGTTATCTAGGAAAAGCCTAGATAACAGCCTAACTCTCTATGTTTTCTTACAGTTTGCTTGGATGTTGGTTGTTGACAGCATAAACACCAGAGCAGAGACCTCACCTGGAGTACTGCATCCAGCTCTGGAGCCCTCAGCACAAGAAGGACATGGACCTGTTGGAGCGGGTCCAGAAGAGGGCCACAAAAATGATCCGAGGGCTGGAGCACCTCTCCTACAAGGACAGGCTGAGAGAGTTGGGGCTGTTCAGCCTGGAGAAGAGAAGGCTGTGGGGAGACCTTCTTGCGGCCTTCCAGTACTTAAAGGGGGCCTATAGGAAAGATGGGGACAATTTTTGTAGCAAGGCCTGTGGTGACAGGACAAGGGGTAATGGTTTTAAACTAAAGGAGGGGAGGTTTAGGCTGGATAGAAAGAAAAAATTTTTTACAATGAGGGTGGTGAAGCACTGGAACAGGTTGCCCAGAGAGGTAGTGGAGGCCCCATCCCTGGAAACATTCAAGGTCAGGTTGGAGGGGGCTCTGAGCAACCTGATCTAGTTGAAGATGCCCCTGCTCACTGCAGGGGGGGTTGGACTAGATGACCTCTAAAGGTCCCTTCCAACCCAAAGCATTCTATGATTTTATGATTCTATGATTAATGTCAAGACATTCCACTAACTTGGTTTCTTATGGTGTCACTATCAACGTCAGGAATGAGTACCACACAGAGCAAAGGACACATCCCACTTCAGCTAGGGGCCATGTTCAATCAGCCCAAACTCCAAAACACCTGAGTCTGCTGTTTCCTATGGCCTAGATATCTTTGATGGCCTGGAACTAGGCAATAAGAAGCTCTAGGCACCGACTTGAAGGCCATCTCAACCTTTCACAAACCAACCAGTCAGTGGCTGCAGTAGAAAAAGTCCTTTATCACCCCGAAGTCTGCCTGATCATTGCCTAGCAATTAATTTTACTCCAGTCCTGAATCATTTCTGTACCCCATTTCTGTACAATCTGTGTTCCTCAAGAAGGGAAGCAGCTTGGGTGGGTCTGCTCTTCTCCCATCCATTCTGTACCCTTCCCCTGTGCTCTCATGGGGAATGGGAAGGGTACAGCTTTAGGGGGAATCCTTCTCTCAGGCTGGCTATTGGAGGTACAAAGGGAGAAGCAAAGGAACCATTTACCCAGATGAAGAAGGAGTGGAGCCACCAAGTGCTGTTGAACTTTTCCTGCTCCTTCAAATCCTATGGGAACAGGATCTTGATGAAGCAGAAAAGCTATGGCACTTACCTAGGAATTTAGCAAGTAGGACAGGCAGTCTTCTTTCAGGTGGCAGTAAAATTTGTAATGCTCAGGGACACCATTTTTTTCCTAGGAGCTTTATTTCTTCAGTTAGTGATGCATTATTACCTGGTGCTCTCCAAGCGCTGGTTAGCACCGTACGTACATACACAAGTAAACTTCAAATCCATAAAGACTGTTCCAGAATATATAGTATAATTAATCAACTGTCTTTTCAACAGAGGTCGTGATATTGCGCAAAGCTCATAGTTTGCTAAGTGAAACCAGAGCACTGATCTTTTCCTCCAGCAAGCATTCCCCTTGCAAAATCCAGAGCTATTCCATTTAAGTGTTCACAGTTTGCCGAGGGAAAGAACTCTTTTTTTTTTCTTAGTATGTGGCAACCAAAAACTAATAAAGTTTTTCCTGAGAGTTGGAGAATGTACAACATCTCTCCAAAGTAATAAATAGCTGCTTCGTCTCTAACTAAAAACAGCTCAGAAAAATGCATCTAATTTTCTAAAGCAATCACACACAAATGTCCACGAACCTAGCCCTCGAGGCTGCAGACAGACCTCAGCTTAAGCAGTGACTTAGGTCTTCAGAGTGAAATGGTGCTTGAGACGCTGGACTGAAAGAAGGTGTCGTGGTTCAACCCCAGCCCCGGTGGGATGGGGGAGAGAATCGGAAGGGTAAAAGTAAGAAAAGTAAGAGTTGAGATAAGAGTTGAGGCGTTGAGATAAGAACAGTTTAATAATTGAAATAAAATTATAATTCTAATAATTATAATAATAATAAAAATGGTGAAAAGGAAAACAACAAGAAGAGGAACAAAACCCAGGAAAAAAAAACAACTGATGCAACCGCTCACCACCCGCCGACCGATGCCCAGCCAGTCCCCGAGCAGTGATCGCTGCCCCCCGGCCAACTTCCCCCAGTTTATATACTGAGCATGACGTCATATGGTATGGAATAGCCCTTTGGTCAGTTTGGATCAACTGTCTTGGCTGTGCCCCCTCCCAGCTTCTTGTGCACCTGGCAGAGCATGGGAAGCTGAAAAGTCCTTGACCAGTGTCAGCACTGCTTAGCAACTACTAAAACATCAGTGTGTTATCAGCATTATTCTCATACTGAATCCAAAACACAGCACTATGCCAGCTAGGGGGAAGAAAATTAACTCTATCCCAGCTGAAACCAGGACAGAAAGAAAGAGGGACAAATCAGGAAGGAAGGAAGGAAGGAAGGAAGGAAGGAAGGAAGGAAGGAAGGAAGGATGCAGAGGCCTCTTTCTTTCCTTTCAGCAGGATCTGGGTAAGCCAGATTCCATGTCAGTTTATACCAATGCAGTCCGCTCCAGGGATGTGGAGTTTTGCTGCTGCTGCGGTTTTCATTTTTTTAGTTTGTGCTAGAAAGTGAGAAACTAGATTGTTACCATCAAGGTCGCTGGAATCCAGTACCAGGTTTGAAACCTGGTTTGGAATAACTCTCATAAATTTCTTGTCTTTGCTAGAATAAGAGACAAAACCAGCTTTTTACGTGAGCAGTGACCTGGGCAGCCTGACAAACCAGTACCCCGCCAGAAGTATTTGCAAGGTTTCCTAATCTCCATCTGTAGACCAGACACAAGTCCAACAGGACAGCTGCAGCAGGTTTCTTTCTACGCGCTCACATGTGTTTCTCTCTCAGTGCAAGGAACCATCATGACACCTCACTGTCTTTACTTTAGTAGACAGAAGGTTTTTTGAATTTATTGAGCAGTTTGCTAGACAAGTTAATATCCTTTGCATTATTAGGAGGACATGGAGACAGCAAGACTTTTCTTACTTTAATCACACAGCAGAGTTCTTGGAAGATCATTGGCAAGAGCAGTCAATTATGCCATATACATTATGCCACGTATAATTCCCTTCCTCCAAGAAGAAAACAACCATGCGGTTAGATGCCAGCTCTATGTCTGGGCATGCATAGTGCAGAGCTTAGCCTCTGCTTAAAGCTTGTGATAGGCATGGGATAAGGTCCTTCTCATTATATCCTTAACGTCTGCCCTGGCTCTGAAGATAAGATTTGATGCGGACTTGTTGAGTAATCCAGGTGAGCTTCAGAGTTAGTAATGTGCTGGCAAATGGTTTCTGCCTTGCAGACTTTTACGCCCAGTCACAGAGCAAGTGAGCAGTGGAAGCTATAATAAAAGACGAAACTCTTTTGCCCCAAAGAACTATTCTCTACTCTTCTTTTATGGCTACATATCAAGTGCTCCAGCTCTTAACTCTCACTGCACCCTTCCAACAGTGACAAACTAACACCTCATTAAACCTTGGAGCCTCTAGAACAGGAGACTCAAGTCCTATTCCAGATAGACAATAGCATCACATCAGATCAAATTTGACCCACTATTCTGACTATTCCAGAAAGCCTGCTATTTATTTCTCTTCCTTCCTAGAAGCAGAGGCTGACCAACAACTGATTAAATTTCTGTTCTTTACATAACCAGGACCTGTATGCAAAATTTTATCCAACTATTTGTACCACTCAGTGCCAGCCTGAAAATTTTGTGAGAACCCCCAACCTCAGCAGGTGTCAGCAACTGCAATCCAGGCTGGAACGTGAACACAGAGGATCATGGCACAAAGCGGGTGAATTGCATGAACTCTGTGTTTAATCCCTTCTGTTATACCCACCTCTTTAAAAACCTTTTTCTACTACACACCAAAGGCAATTTTACAAGAAGGTATTAAGGGCTTGGCTGTTTCACTGTTACTGCCGTGAAGGTGCCACCCACCAAAGCTGTGGCTGCTCCAGCCTTTGTCAGAAATGCTGCGAGAATGGCTCAGCTTGCAGCAAGCAACAAAGCCCTTGCTTGAACAACCTCTTAATGGCCTCCTGTTTTCACAGAAGTGGGAATATTCGGTGCAGCTTCTTCACGGAGCTGAGGAGCATCAATGAGACTAGGAAGCTCTGAGCTAGAATTGCAATAACAGGGCTAAACGTAGCTGACTCCAGGTCAAAGCACAGTGTGCCAGACGCAGCAGGTCTTTTGCACGGTGCCAGGTGCTATCACCAGCAGGCCCAAGGATGGAGTAGCAAGAGAGGGGGTTATGGTGGTGACTAACATAGACTAAGCATTGGCAGGAAATGTTCTAGCAACAGCAGATAACGACCTTCCTCCTGCTGAGCCCTGCCAGGGTGGTTTTGGATGGCAGCATACCCAAACTCAGATTCTCCTACCCTGACCTCGCAGCCCCTCTGTTGTTCAATACAGAGGTTAGCTGCAGGTTTTGCTTCTCTGCCCTGCTGCAGTCCCCATGCTCCCATGCCTCTCGTGCATGGTTTTAGCTCTCAGTTTTCCCTGCTACCCCTATGCTGTCTTCTGAAGCATGGAAACTGTGTCTGTAAAACAGGCAGACTCGCTGCTCCAGGAAATGCCTGTAGGAAAAAAGAAGAGAAGGGTGGCTGCAGGTCTCATCACGTTCGTCACTTGTCACAAACAAAGCGAGATACCCTACGTACAGTTTAATGTCCTTATTGCTTCACTTTGTGCTGTGTGCTGTTAAGTATGGGTAACTCGGCGTTCTTGGGAGGACAGGGAAATAACACTTCTGCAGAGGGTCATTTGCTTTTTCTTGTTTCAGATGTTTCAGGACTTGTTTTGTTTTTCCTGCCCTCTTTATGAAATGAAGATTGCAAAACCCTGTTAATGTGAAATGCACTAACGGAAGTGCCACTAACACACCATTTACTCAGAGCTCTGCTGCTTCAGAATTTGCGAATTAACTCTAAACAACCAGAACACATGAGTCAGTCCTCCTCAAATGCAATGTATCCTCATAAATATGAAAATCACGATCTAAATAAAACATTGAAAATTCTAATTTTTTTTAAGATACCTTTTGGTTATTTGGTTTTTGCCAGGGTTTTTTTGAGGCTTCTGAGTTTGCTCATGCCATTTATGAAGATGATGTATAAAGATTTCAAAAGTTAGGGCAAAAATATTAAGCTGAAAAAGAGAGAGAGCAAGTCTTGTATTAAAGGAAAGAGAAGTTAGTGGGAATTAAGCTCTGATCACCTTGAAGTTATCCTTTTGCAATATCTGGAAAAGCACATTTTGGTTTTTTTTCTTAGAACAACTAAACTAAGGCTCCCAACTCATTGCTTGTCTACAGAAATTTGGACTTTAAGCAAAACACTAAACACACAGGACTGATAATAGAAACAAGTGATAAAACTGGAACTTGAACTGCTGCCTTATCCCACAGTATAGAACTGTGTTTAGACTGTCCTTGTCTTCAAAATCAACCTGCCCATAAGCCTCTGGACCTCACAGTCAGATTCAGCTGGGGCAAGCAATGGGGCTCGTGACTTTATTACTATGTTCTGCATTTTCTAAATGCGTGACAGCACGTAAATGAAAAAAGGGGACATTTCCTTAGCAGCTTTAAAATACTTTGTACTTTGAGTGTTGACTGGTTGCCATGGCAAGCAGGCATATTTAGATAGCAAACATGGCCTGTAGCATGGGGTGGGAAGGCCCTTTGCGTGCAGCAGTATGGTGGTTTTGCCACTTCAAACCTCAGATAGGGTCAAGCTGGCTGGGACTTTGCATCCAACTGCTTCCTCTTAGTAGCTTCATTTTAGACAGAAGTATCAAGGGTAAATGAATCATTGTTTCCAAACCAGGAGATCAGAACAGAGCTTTGAAGACCATGTGACATTGGCATTGGTGGCAAAATAGCAGGTGTTGCTTCCCCGTTTCCCTTATACCCACCCCATGCATCACAGCTTCCTTGGTTATGCCAATGCAACTGAGGCTGCACTGTAACCAAATCACTGGAATGATCTGTGTTAAACATCTTTTTTGGAGAGCTGTCTGAATATGGGAGGGATGACCAACATTGGCATCTGAAAATCAGCTGCATGCTCTGCACCCATGATGCCTTTCCTTGAATATACAGGTTGCTCAGGGCAGCTCCACTGGATGTGCAAATTAGACATGTTTAAAGGAGGTGTGTTTAGGCATGTAAGCAGCTTTGAGAATACAGTCTTCAAAAACAGACAAAAAAAGAGAATCGTGGCCTGACACTAGATTACAGGAAATAGAAGGGTATAAGCTCAAGAAAAAGAAAAAAATAAAAGTTGGGAAGAGAAAGCAACAACCTAGAGTCTACCAAGGACCAGCCTTATCCCAAAAATATATCTGTATAGTATGATTCATAGAATAACACAGATTGGAAGGAATATCAGCAGGTCATCTCATCCAGCTGCTTGTTCCAAGTAACAGAAACCTAGAACACATCACTTGGTGCTTTGTCCAGTTGAGGTTTGAGTGTCTCCAACTTCTCTGGGCAACCTGTGCCAGTGTTTGACCACCCTCGGGGTGAAAAAAAATTCCTTATAGCTAATTGGAATTTCTCATGTTCCAGCTTTTGTCTATTGCCTCTCATCATTTCACTGGGCACCTCTAAGAAGAGTCTGACTATGTCTTCTGTGTCTCCTCCCACAGGCAACCGAAGAAAGTTGCAGGATCCCCCATTAACTTTCTCTTCTTAAGTCTGAACAAACCCACTTCTTTCAGCCTCTTTGAGCCATCCAACACATGCTCCAGCCCCCTAACTATCTTGGTGGCTTTTGCTGGACTCACTCTTATTCATCAAAGCCTTTGTGGAACAGGAAGGCCAAAACAGGACATGGTACTCGAGATGCAGTCTCACAAGGGCTGAATAGAGAAGAACAGGTTCACAGGGTAATTCAGGTTGGAAAGGACTTGGGGAGGTCTTCTAGTCCAACTGCCTGCTCAAAGCTGGGTCAATAACAAGAATCACAAGAAGATCACAAGATCATTTAGGTTGGAAGGGATCTCTTGAGATCATCTAGTCCAACCCCCTTGCTCAAGCGGGGTCAGTTGCAGCAAGTTGCTCAGTATTATGTTCAGTTGAATTTTGAACATTTCCATGTATGGAGAGTCCACAACCTCTCTGGGCAACCTGTTCCACTGTTTGACTGTTTGTGCCTGGTGCCTCTTGTCCTTTCACTGGACAGCACTGAGAAGAGACTGTCTTGGTCCTCTGCTTCCTGCCATCAGGTCTTTATACACATTGATAAGATTCCTTTGACCTGCTGGCAACCCTCTTGCAAATACAGCCCAGAATTTATCTGTTCTTTGTTTTGTCCACAAAAACAAAACAAACTCATTTAAGGGGTGGGCATGATGTGGACAGCAGTGCAGTGACGAAATCCTCAAACTAGCACTATTTCAAGCTGGAATGACCACAAAACACGGGTAGCTACAAGAAAAAAACCCGATCTGGCATTATTATCTTTGGTCTGGAAAGAGGATGGACATTTTGCAGCTTGCTCCTGAGCTTTAAGAACTGCCTTTCAGCAGGTTTAGTAGCTTGGGCTCATTGCAGTTGTGAGACAGACCATTTCCTTTCTCCTGCAGGGATGATCAACAGTATTTCAGGACTCTTCAAATGTTTTCAGTGGCCTCCCATCCAGAAATCTCCTCCCTACTGCAATCACCCTAGTAGCTTGTCACTGTACCTTTTCATCCAAACTTTTCTTTCTTGAGTACTGGCTGTTTACGTAAACTGGTCACACTTCTGACTGATGCAGAGGTGTAGCCCTAAACTGTTTAGTAAACACAGCATATCTTTCATCTCCATATTGAATGGTGAATTTTCACCATGAGTACAAAATCCTTGTGCAGAAATTTATTAATTAACTGACTCAGGTTCATTGAGCTAACTTTTCAAAGTGTGATGACTTTTCATAGAATCATAGAATTATAGAATCATAGAATCATAGAATCATTTGGTTGGAAAACACCTTTAAGATCATCGAGTCCAACCATACCTGTCCACTACTAAACCATGTCCCTAAGTGCCTCGTCTACACATCTTTTAACTACCTCCAGGGATGGTGACTCGACCACTTCCCTGGGCAGCCTGTTCCAATACTTGACAACCCTCTCCATGAAGAAGTTTTTCCTAATATCTAATCTAAACCTCCCCTGGTGCAACTTGAGGCCATTTCCTCTCGTCCTATCACTTGCTACTTGGGAGAAGAGACCAACACCCACCTCGCTACAACCTCCTTTCAGGTAGTTGTAGAGGGCGATAAGGTCTCCCCTCAGCCTCCTCTTCTCCAGGCTAAACAACCCCTCAGCTGCCCCTCATAAGACTTGTTCTCTAGACCCTTCACCAGCTTCGTTGCCCTTCTCTGGACACGCTCCAGCAACTCAATATCCTTCTTGTACCACCTCCCTGGACCTGCTGCTGAGCTCTTTCTAACACAGCCCAGGATGCAGCTAGCTGCCTTCACTGTAAGCGCACACTGCTGACTCATGCTCATCTCACCCATCCTTAGATGTCTATAATGTAGACCTCTCTTTCTGAGCTAGGCACCAAAGGCAGCCTTTGAAAATGACAGAAATAGGTTTCTGACCCTTTTCAGACATCTGCTTTAGCAGGAGATGAATCACACTCCAGCAATGCCTATTTCCCTCCACTGACTATAAAGGGAGACCAGGGTGATTAGTTCTGATATAAACATCCATACCAGTGGTATTTACTTTCAGCCAGATTAATCCTGCCTCATAAGTTTTACCACATCCCCAGATTTTGCTGGAAGATGTTAAATATTTGCATGTGTGTGTGTGAGTGTGGGCTTGCAGGTTTTCTTCGAATGTGAAAAGAATACAATTAATAAGGATATAGCTACACAAAAATGCACTGAACTGGAGGTACTTGAAAGAGCTGATTCACATTTCAATGGAAGATATTCTAGCAAATATCAACCCTACTGGTTTCTGAAGGTTAGTTTGCCTTACATATATGCCTGAGATATTATTTTCAATACTCTAGGTAGCATGAAGATCCTTTCTTTTTCTTTTTCTTCTTTTATTTTGGTAATATCAATTTGATTTTCTAAGGGGAAATATAAAATTCTGCTTTGAAGCAGTCAAGAGTACCAAATTCTGCATGCTACCCACATTGAGATCATCCTTAATTCTGCTTTTTCATAGAATCATAGAATCATAGAATGCTTTGGGT